>JMFS01096747.1:0-13432 GCA_000699545.1 Podiceps cristatus | reverse complement strand
CAAACCATTCTGTGATTCTATGATCACTTATTACAATGTGTAGCAGTGGTGCCAAATAACCTGTAAGAAACTCAACAAAAAAAGAGGAGAGAACAGATTGGAGCTACAATGGAAAAAGTTTGAGTGGATTAAAGAAACCAAATATTGGCATAAAGTAGCTCAGATGAATATAAAGGTGCTTGCCATTGTCAATTACAAAATAGGTAAGAGGAGAATGTGGTCTATATTCATAGGGTCTGGGCAGTTAACGATTAAGTCCACAAAAGCAGGTTAAAAGCATTAGTTGAAAATAAAAATAAACTTGGAAACATTTCTCTTGATTTTTTTTTTTTTTTGCATTTTTATAAAAAATGGAATGAAAAACTTTCAAACAAGGCCAAAAAAATGGGTGGTTTTATATTTTCAAATCTGACAGAAAAGTATCATTTGAACAAAGTCTAAACAGGTTAAAGGTTAAATAGTTTGACCAATATATTGCAAAAGACAATTTTATTGTAAAATGGAAGTAGAAAATCAATTGTATTCAGTATATCTGATGATGGACACTATCAACAGGATAAGGCTTAGAACATTTCATTTAAAGGCAACATCTTTACAGTCTCAACTTTGAATATGAGGAGACGAAGAGGTAAACAGAACTTAGAAAAACTTAATCTACCTCATTTAAATGGTTTAAATGAAAGGAGATATTAAATGGGTATTCCATGACAGATACATAAGAATCATTTAGTAGTGCAATAAGAACAAAGGGGATAAAATCCATCTCCTGAATCCAGCTTAGGAAGATAAATTATTAATATAAATTAGCTTAAAATGCAACACTGCATTCCCAATAGGAACATAATTTCTTAAGAGTGTTAATAGCTGAAGGATTTAAGCAGATGGACCAGAATTTCCACCTCGTATAAGCCCTGAGAAATAGGATATTTCTTTAGTGCTTTTGATTGGCTAAGCCAATGTAATTTATCAAGCGAGGAAACCCTGCTCATCAGTATTGTCTACACATAGTTCTCACAGAAGAAAAGAAAGCGCTTTGAGTACAGATTTAAAGGCTTATCTTTAGGGCCTCAATGTTCTTTTTCATTTAGATCTTTAGATTTTCAGATTTCCATAAGTTACTTTATTTTTGTTTCATAGATATAAGTTCTCCTTATTAGAATGTAATGCTACATATTAAGGACAGAAAGGCAGCTAGTTAGAAAGAAGACTGAATATGAGAGCAAATCTTTGACTTTCCTTATTTCATTCCTTACTTTAATTACAACAATAATATAGACATTTACAGAAAATATGAAAAAAAAAAAAAATCAGTCTTTCTCAAAGAGAAGTGCTGTCAAGTAATTTACAGTGAAACTAAGCCACATTCATTAACTTTTTAAGGGCTACTGTGCAGATTTAGACAAAAACTAATAAAAATACAGAACTTAAAAAGCATAATTTAACAGTGAAATAGAACTCTTTAGAAAAGCTGCAAATGAAATGAGAACTGCTCCATAAGCAACATCAAAATATTGCATGATGATGGATAAAGATGACATTTACAAGGTTTGGTAATGCAAAATGGTGAAGTTTACAGGAAATTAATCTAATATGGAAGACATATCATTTCTCACAGAGGCTGGATCATAATTCAACTGTCTTCACCTGACAAGGTCAAAATTTACCACAGTATACACTAGGCAACTGTAAGTTGAAGAGGCTTCATCACATCTTAAATCAGCTTCTGCATCATTTCAGACATAAAAATCTAATTCTGTGGCAACCAGAGGATCCATCCCTGCTATATTAAAAGGAAACTCTCCAAAACTTTTGATTAAAATATAATGAAGAGGAAAAAAAATCCCTATCTACTTAAAAATCCTGTTCATAATTAATTTGAATTATCAACAAGTAAGCAAATACACAGTTTCCTAGGAAAGATAACACATAAAACAAATCCATCCATTTCTTTCAGCATATCAGTTTTGTTGCAGACTCAAGTTTCATTCTGATTAAGATGAAAACAATATGATAATTTTAATAAATATAGAGGTGTTCTTTAGGGTATAGATTTAAAAGTATATTGCATATTCTGCATATATTAAACCATAACTATAAATACAGTTCCCATCCATTATTACGGATTCTTCTGAAAGCACAACACACACAAACACAAAAATCAGATTAAAGATTAATTTAGAATTGTATTCAAGTATAAAACATCATTATTCTTCTTAAGGGCCCAATAATAAGACCATTGAAGAGGCTCTTTTGATCAACATTAATGACCTCCAAAGCCCTAAAGCATAACTGTCACTTCTGGCATTGACCTAGTCAGTAAACTATTCATAGATATTTAATGGAAACAAGTATGTAAGGACTAAATAATTGTAGAAAATACTATTTTTATTATGCATGACCTCGGTCAATTTATTATGTTTTCACAGGAAATTATTGGCGTTCCCTAAACTGGACCAATTCCTTTCAGTTTTAGGAGAGGTTCTTCATTTTTCCATAAACACATTACTATTGACTACTCCAAAGTTTGCTTCTCCCACCAGCTGGGGCCCAGGTTCACAAAATTAGCCATGGAGTTTATTCAGGACCTGATGCAGTGTTGTGGTTTAACCCCAGATGGTAAACTCACAGCTGCTCACTCACTCCTACCCCTCTCCAGTGAGGTGAGGAGGAGAATCAGAGAAAGACAGAGAACTTGTGGGTTGAGATAAAAACAGTTCACCAGGACAGCAAAGAAAAAAATATAAAAATATATTACTGATAATAATAACAATAATAAAATATAAGGACAATAGCATATATATAAAATGAACAATGCACAATTTCTCACCACCCGAGGACTGACACAGCCCATCCCGAGCAGCAGCCAGGGAGCAGGGATATTCCCCCGCAGCCATCCCAGAACAGCTCTCAGGTTTCTTTGGTACTCAGGCAGTATGGCAGGCAACTAGCAAAACATTATGTAGTGGTGATCACAATGGTATATGATAGTCCAATTGTCAAAATCCTAAAGGGCCCAAGAAATCCAGCTATGATACCCAACTCTTAAGGAACCAAAGCATAGGTGCCCTCTGTGTACTTTTAATTAGTTCTTTGGAAATTGCTTCATGCATTTTTACCAATTACTATTTTTCTACAATGTATCTGTTTAGCATTTTAAGCAACAGCCATACTCTTCCTAGGTACTACACATGTACAAGTACTGAACTTTATCACCACATAACATGCAATGATATCTGGGACGTCATCATGTCATATGTGCGATGTATCTGGGAAAATCAGAGCCTGCACAGATTTCCAAATTGATTCATCCAGATTTTCATTAATGCTTTTGTGGAATTTGTTCTTCATTCTCTTATCTAGAGCTGTTGTCGAACCTATTTCTTCAGTTCCACACCTGTAAGTGTACTTCAAGCCTGCATATCACTGCTCTAACATATACAACATATACACCAGATAGTAAAATGCATAGAATGGTTTGGGTTGGAAGAGACCCTGCCCTGCCATGGGCAGGGACACCTTCCACTAGACCTGGCTGCTCAGAGCCCCATCCAACCTGGCATTGAACGCTTCCAGGGAGGGGGCATCTACAGTTCTCTGGGCAGCCTGTTCCAGTGCCTCACCACCCTCACAGGGAAGAATTTCTTCCTTCTATCTAATCTAAATGAACTCTCTTTCAGGTTGAACCCATTACCTCTTTTCCTTTCACTACACGCCCTTGTAAAAAGCCCCTCCCTACCCTTCCTGTAGGCCCCTTCAGGTACTGGCTGGCTGCTATAAGGTGGCCTCAGAGCCTTCTCTTCTCCAGGCTGAACAGCCTGACTCTCTCAGCCTGTCCTCATAGGAGAGGTGCTCCAGTCCTCTGATTATCATTCTGGCCTTCCTCTGGACCTACTCCAGCAGGTCCATGTTTTTTGTGTTGAGGGCCCCAGAGCTGGACACAAAATTACAGTATCAGTTTAAGAAAAAATTAAATACTTCCTTTACTGAAGCAAATATCATGCAAGATCAAAACCTGTGTCATCTGTAAGAAAGCTGTAGCTTTTTCATAGCTTCTCAAAGGAATCCAGGAAAACTTAACAGAAAACTGCATAGCAATGCATAACACTGAATTCAGAAATAGTCATATAATTTTCCATTATTTGAGATTCTTATAGAGTAATAATTAAATGTACATAAACATATTAAATATGCATAACACTATACAGATACATCCTCATTAAATAATACAGGATTTCTTCATTAAGGAGGTAGAAAGTTGACTTCTTATGAACCTGGATAGGTAGCTCTAATTAATTTAAATTTAAGTAATAGGTTTAAAGGTCTGGAGGAATTATCACAGCAATCAATTCTGACTTGCAGCATAAGAAGTGCCATGTTATTTAATAAATTAATTCCTGCATCAAGCTCATTATTTCTGAACTAGTTGGGACCCAACTTGCCAACTTCCTATGTTGCCTTGTCTGTATTTCATTCTCAGTAATTTCTGCTGTGTGAAAAATAACATAACCTGCCTTGAACTCCATGTTGTTTTTTCCCTATTTTGCTCTGCCATTTTGTTAGGAGAAACATGGAGCCTGAACAGAACGGCAAAGTTCCTCTACCTATTTTAAGAAAAAAGACCCATGTCTGATTTCACCTCTGGAATGTCAGCAAAGCTTCCAGGCTTCCATGGAGCAGGAATAATTAGACAATCAATGTGAAACAAGTGCTGCAGATCTCCATGAAAATCACCGAATCCTTTGAAGCGGTCACTGAAGCAGGATGAAACATCGTATCAGGGTTTGTGATGATGAGCTGTCCAACAGGTTCCTGGTCACATTAGCACTACACCACAGTGGCTTCTTTACTGATTTCCTGAATTCAGAAAGGCACACTGCTGCAGTCATGTGCCATGCTTACCCAAATTTCCAGAGAATAGGGATTAAAACAAGGTAAATTTTGACAGTGGGATACTGGTTTTCATGCTCTAGAATTGTGATCATACTCTAGAAGGCTTCAGGGCCAAAAATTTGAATTACCTAATAGCCAAAAATTTCCATGCATAAAGAAATCTTTGATTTCTCAGCCATCGTTCAGGTACCCAAGCATATCTAGCTTCACAACGTTATGATTTTAGGTAATATAAATGAAAAAATAGAAGCACCCAGCTAATCAAAGTGTAGGAGATAATAGATGCATACACACCCCTACCCAAATCCTATCACCTGTCTTTTCTCCTGGGAACATAAACAAAAGAAAGAGGTACTCATTTACAGCTCTACAAGGAGTAACAAATCAGAAAATGCTCATCTTAATGAGAGGAGGAACATTTTCCCCGTGCTTTTCATCTCACGGGCTGGAAAAGAGTAATGATGTTAAGGGATATGGGCCGGTTGACTCCTAAAGTATGTTTAGTAGACAGAAAGTAGGCAGAAATGGGAGAGAGTTCCCCATTGTTGCTGCTGCATGTCATATTACGGATATTTGTAAAGCAACAGGGAAATTGCTACTAGAAAAATGGAATGAAATGAAAAACCTGTTCACTGGCGTAAGCAGCAAGAGAGTGAGACAATTACCAGAAAAACAGCAAGGTACAACTGAAGTAGGCCTTCAAAAAATGCAATAAAGGCTTGGGCTTAAAAGGGAGTTTCCTTTTAAAAGTTAGTCTCTTTCTTGATGTTATGACATAATATTTTAAGATACGTTTTGATCTGTAAATAAATATGTCTCAAAATAAGTCACAGCTTTTCATTTTTTAATATTCTAAGATAAACATGACATGCTTCATATATTGAAACCATCTATGATGGCCTATTGTCTCTGTGTAACAGAGGATGACCTTGGGATATTGTCATTACACAGCTTATTAGAGATCACTCTTTTTACAAGAACAACCTTTACTTCCTCAAATGTAAGAATGTGGCTACCATAATATCAACAGCATTTTTTACTATGTTACTCAATAATTTTAGTTTTCCTAATACTCCGTGAACATAACCCACTTACTCCTTGCAGGCTCTGCAAGGAAAAAGTAAAAGTTGGCAAAAGCCATTCTATGGACTGTTTTTTGGGAGTAGTCCATAACAGAGCAGGTTCGGTTAATTCATTGTCGGTTTAGCTTTTGAAGCTTAAGACTGAAACATGACAATGAAATACAGTGAGGGGATATGCTGCCTGAATGTTGAGAGATAGTGCCTTCGACTGCCCCAGAAGCACAACTGCAGTCAGAGTGCATGCCTTTGATTGTCTTGTTGATGTTCCAAAATTGATTTATATTGTTATAAAGTAGACTTTAAAAGACATTTTATGAAAGAATTAAGTCAGTGATTTATCTCATCCTATTATGCTTCAAAAGCAGTTCATAAACTCCCACTGTTTAAAAGACAGACTGGGTATGGATTTGCCACAAAACTGTATGACATCACAAAGTAACATCAATCTTGATGTTTTCTCTTTCTTTGCTTCTTTTGAGGGGGAGGTATATAGGTTAGGAGCAGAGAAGTTGCAAGCAAAGTTGTTTTTTTTCTGGTTTTGACATTCCTTACCAATTATATGCCCTACTATACTTGGGGTAGTCATTGTACAGTTTTTTAGTTAGCTCATTTGAGTATTGCTGTTTGATCATCAGTGTCTTAAAGTTCCTTTCAGTTAAATGTTTTTCAACTGCAAAAATTTCCTTGTAGGAAATTTTCAACTTTGAGCTGAATAGCAGGCAAAAAACAGTTTCCAAGTGGTATCAGTAAATTAAAAATAAATAAATAAAAAGGAGCTTATTTTTAATGTTTTCAAGAACATACTTCAATGCCAAATGCAAAGTCATACAGGGAAAAAAAAGCGTTGCCCAGAAAAAAAAAAAAAAAAAAAAAAGGATTTGAGAATCTAAACTAGAAAAGGGGCTCCTGCATTCTGATCTTTGTTTCTTTGTTGCAGGACTTTTTCTGTACTTTATCCAGTGTAATCTAAATGTGCATTTTGCTAAACCAAAAATAAATTTAAAAACTGAGCATAAGATCCACATTTCAGGATTAGAATCTATTTCTAATTAGAATTAGAATAACTGCAATTAATTTTTAATGAAGCATTTGTTATTATATATCTGATATTTAAAGTCATTCAGAAGAAACTGATCAGAGTACTTGATTTTATGATGTCAACCCTTCACATCTTTCTTTCAACTTCATCGAATTTTTGCATTTCTTGTCTTAACATACAGTCATAACTGCCACCTGTGAGTAAAAGGAGCAGTGGATTAGTAAAACAATCAAAAAATGCATGGTTAATACTTTGCAAATTTTCTCTAGAGACAAATATTCAGTAAATAGGCTGTTCTCTTTCATTTTCAGTTTTTGTTTATATAATTGCAATCAGTTATTTGTGTAATCCGTTACCAAGTTTCACATGTTTATTCAACTTTACAGCAGCACGTTGTAACTGTATACATCTGCAGCTAGAATAAATTTCTTGAAAATAAAAACTAAAAAAAAAAAATCAGAAAATGCAGAGAATAAAAGCAGTGAAGAATTTGATTTGTAATACTAAAATATAAATTTATTATTATTTTAAACGAAATTCACACCGAGGCAGAGACTTGGCACAAGTTCTCAGGTTAAAATCCCTTTTGTTCCTCTGTTAAAGGCAACTGCGCAAAGGTCTGTGGTGAAGCTTAGCTCACGGGTGGATTTCACCAAGAGCACTGACCAGTGACCTCAGCAGCTGCTTGGAAGGAGTTTAGCCAATCTGCACGATTAAAACATCCATTTTAAGTAGTGAAGTTCCTATGGACAGTAGCCATTTGTTTCTGACATATCTCTAGCAACTATTATGGTTGTCATATATTGATTCTGTGAGTTGCATTTTTATATTACCCTGTGCTGATATTTATTGTCACATTCATAGTCCAGCAAAATGGAAGCAAGATGTCACAAAGAGATTTCTGAAGGCTCATGTTTCTTAAATAAATTGCAATTTCTCACATTACTAACATTCATCTGTCTGTTGAAAAAATTGTTTGTCTTAACCTCTTTCTAAACATCTGCCTGTCATTTGATATATTTGCTGCAAATTGGAATTGCATTGCAGAAAATAAATGGGTTTAGACAAATTAAATAAAATTATATGCCAGCTAGCTTTCATATATTCTAAATATGCCAAACCTATTGCATACATACTAATTGTATTTATGTAAATCCTGCCACTGCTTCACGTGTGAAAGGGCAGCATTAAGGGAGGAGATTAAGATACATCATGCAGGCAGTATGTCACTAAAAATATTCTCAGAGATCTAAAAGTTGCCTATTATGAAAAGGCTTGCTAGTGTAGCCTGCTCTCTATTACATATTCTGTAATTAAAGTCAGCCACAGAAACATGCAACGTGGGTCTACACAAGTCCTGCTCAGGGCTGGCAAAACTTGTGAGGCTGAAAGAGCCTGATGCTACTTCCACAAGCAGGTCCAGTGGCACATTCTCCCATGGCCCAGGAGACAGAATTCCCAGAGCAGGAAGAAGGAGAAGTGGCTGCAGAGCAATCTTCTGCCTGCCAAAGAAGTAATAAAAGATACTGGGAGTTGTCATGGATGCACAGGCACATCATGGTTGTTCCCTTTCCCCCCTGTTCATCCTATCGGAAAACCTATGCAACAACGGAGCGGATTTTGAAGCTAGAAAGTGCCATTAGATGAGATAACATGACCTCTTCTGGCAATGCAGACAAAGATATACATTCATCTATATGGAAGCCAACAACTTTGATGTAGCTCAAAGGTAATTTCTAGTTCTGATTTAGAAAAGATGTAGAATTAATCATTTCTCTTGACAGTTTATCACCTTTCCCATGGGCTATTTGTGCCTATTTGTAAATTGGCTGTAAGTGCCAGACAATATACTTATGTCTTTCTGTGTTGAATCATTTTTAGTGTTATTTTTCAGCAACCTAAAAAGTTTCAAAAAGTAAATCTATGCTCTTATTCAATCAATTTTCCAAGTCACTTTACTTTTTTGGCATGTTTCACTTAAAGTTGTAGTCAGTTAGAAAGCCCTTTCCCCTATTTTCTTTTACAAGACTATCTTAGTTCAGTCTCTGTTCAGCTTGTTCCATGCAAAATATATCAGCCAAGTAATTTTGAAATAAATGTCACGGATTTTAAAATCACTCCATAATTTAAGACAAAAATATTTATAAGTAACACCTCTTCTATTTTAACATAAATCTAAGACTTGCCCCTGAAAAAGAAACCAAGCAGGTTAATTGGAGAGGGCAAAATTCTCAGGGTTTGTCTCAGCTGCAGAGCTGTTCCTCAGACAAGTTTCAGAACCAGAGTAATGCAAACACTTACTTGGTTTACGGATTAGTAAAGCAGCAACTTCACTGGACTTCTACCACCTTCCCTCAGTCTGTAAAACCCTGTGCTCCGCTGCCATGCTCTATTGCACTGTGGACAGCCTTTGGGCAGAGAAGAATAGATCCCAGTGTTTTCTAAATACAGCCAACAATTGCAGGACAGTGAAACTACAGTTATTATCTTTACTCAAGATATGGTTCTCATCTCCATGAGTAAGTTCTAACACCATTTTCTCCTTAGACAATATCTATCAATACTATTCTACACAAGCAAATACTGTGAAAATATGCTTATGTGCGTTAATTTGAATAAAAAGTATGAGTTCCATTTGACACTGTTGAGAACCTTTTCCATTTTTAAAAATATCTAAATAGGTTCTTTTATTTCTCTTTTCAGACGAAAAATAGCCTTGCAATTGCTGTGTGCCTAGCTCACAATTCTCCATGTGGCTACCAGGAAATCTCATTTAGCCTGTTATGCACAGAAGAGGAAGCAATAACAGTACAGTAGCATCCACTGCAATTGTGCTACAAAGACACAGGACTTAAAACAAAAATCAAAACAAATAGTTCATAAATAATGGATAGCCTGGTATGTTTGCATATAAGTGTTCAGTGAATAAGTTCCAAAACAAACATATTTATACAATCAGAATATTTTTGGTGAATAATGTATGAAGGGAGACATGGTAAAATTTGCAAACATTATGCACTGCAAATAGCCGATCTCCTACGTAGAATAAGAAACAGAAGAAGGTAGTATAAGACAAGAGATATGAAATTACAATTAACTAGCAACCAGTAAAATGGCAACTAATCATGGTAAACCCTCACTTCAAACTTTGTGATCACAGGAAAGCGTGGGAAAGATTCCCTTGGGAGATTTTAGACTGAACGTGATACACATTTATTGCCCAGCGAACCATCTAGAAAAAAAATCTCAAAGGAGAAGAAATTAAGATGCTGATGCCAACTGCAAAGGCCGCCGATAAGTGAGTGAAAATGTCAACAGCTTTGACTGGCTTTTCTCTGCCAGCTACAGGTGGGCTGCGTACTTCAGCTATGCCACGTACCCCTTGAGGTCTTTTCACTTCAGCTCCACACTCTCCTTTGTATTTATTTTTCATCCCTTAATTTTTTTCCCCATATGTCCTCCCTTCCTTTTCTATATACTCTCTTCACTATTTTCTTATCAATTGTCTAATCAATTACTACCAAAGGGGAAAAAAAAAAAAAAAAAAAAAAAAAAGGCAAAACACCCCATAACATTACCATAATCTTTCTGTCTTTCATAATATTTATTACACACTATATGTAACTGGATTTTAGTTATCAATCATTTGCATTTTGTGTTATGTAAAAAGATCTTCAGAGAATTAACTGTCTTCTAGATATTCGCCTAATGTTTAGGAAAAAAGAACTAATCCTGTTCGGTTTGTACATATTCTAACAAATAAATGGAGTGTACTCATGAATAAAGTTAATTTCTAATTAAATCTTTTACTGTATTGAACTTGTATTACATTCAATGTCATGAATTCTGTTTAAGAGAGACATTTGAGAGACAGAACATTTTTTAAAAAAAAATGCCAAAATGTGGAGTTCTCTGAAACCCTGCAGTGTATATTCTGCTTGATCCTGCCCATTTCTTTTGCCTCCCAGACCCTTTGGCTTCCACAATACCAAGGAACTTAGTACCAACCTACCTTTATACACAAATTTAAATCATAACTCGAATGTCTGGGTAACTTCTAAAATCAAATAAATGATAATGAATGATAAAGTTTTGTTTCATCATCTTGTCATACACCTTAGCAATAACTTACTGGAAGTCAAGGATTCCCAGATCTCTAAATGATAAAGCACACCCTCCCTGTCCTCTGGCCATGTATTTATCTCAGTTTAAACAAATTAACTTTGGAGTCTGTGTTCGGCTCTTGGCACATATCATCAATATTATGGCATAAACTTAACAACATAAGCATAATTGTACATATATCCAGCCAGCTATCTAAGAAGCCTATTCTCATTACTTCCCTCTATGGTTTAAAACACAATCTCTATCCTTTGAAAAATTGAGAGAAAATAAAAGGGAACAATAAGAAAGATGACAATTTTTTCTCCTGAGGGGTTATTTCTATTCTGGTTTTGCATGCTTACTGATCCTGGAATGAAAACAAATATTGGTGCATGACATTTTTTGACAGGTTTGATGATTTTGGAGTTACACAGTGTTTTAAAGATTAACAGTGGTTTAGATACTTAGCAATCATTCCAAAAATAAGTTAAGTAGTTAGTCAAGATGGTAACTTTTCTTTTTTTTTTTTTTTTTTTTTTTTTTTTCCAAAGGATGTTGCATAAATACTAGGATAATTATGGTTCAATTCTTAATGCAATTACAGTACGGTCATTGCATTTAGAAACAATATTGTTGATTGTATACTGAAGAGCAGTGAAATGGAAAGAATGCTACAGAATATTAAAACCTACAGAAAGCTTTTTTTTAAAAAAAAAAAAATCAAAACACCAGTAACTTTCCTTATACACAATAAACATTGACCCTATGGAGAACATTTTATCCTTATTGCATCTCAGTTTCTTAAATAGCAAGCTAGCACTTACTTCAGTGAGTAAGATCTAGTAATTTAAATTTTTGTGGGAGCAAATTCTATGTAAATTGAAAAACTGTAAGGATATTCTCAAGGAAATGACCTCATGTCTGAAGAACTTTTCAACTTGCAATAAATTCAGTGCAATGATACTTTACATTTACATTGTATCTTCTTAAAAAACCTTGAAATGTGGCTTTAGAGCTTTCCAATAATACATCAGATTAGAGTGTAACTATTAATGAGACATTAGTCCAGTCTTCACAGATGTCACAGCATACCACAGTCCTTCACAAAGACAGGACAGTTTGACTCTGTCTGCGCTGTTCACTGTTCCAGTTTAGCTGACGAGCTTCAATGTCACAGAGAATATTTGCTGATGCCAAAAGATGATCTTTGTCTTCTGTGTTGAGAAGATGATACTGCCCAATTCTGTTGAGAACATCTTTGCCATGTGTCGTTTGCCTACCTCTCAGCCACTTGCTAAATGTAACTGATTACATAAAAGACCCTCTGGCAGCCTGCTAACAGCTGCTTTCAATACCCAGACCAAGCTAAGTTTGCAGGGTGGTGTTTTCACCCAATGTGTTGAGAGTGTTTGGTGGCTGATGGTGGCATCCAACTTTGTAGCAATTGTTGATCAGATGAGCAAATTGCATTACACAGCAGTCAAATAACCAACACTGAGCTATGAAAAGGCATTCATAAAGACAATATCAGGGATGTGTTACCTTTTGATTCATTGTCATCCTATCATCTTGCTTTAGTTATCTTTTTCAAATATTTGTCCTGGTGATAATTGCCTAGCACCAATATACTAACAACATGAATTTTCCTGATTGCATCGTAACTATCTTGGACTGCGCCTTAAGATTCAACAACTGCCCACTTTAAAATCATCCAGCAGGATGAATTTGTCATTTGGTGGAATATCTTAATCATTGAAATACTAGTAAGACAAGGTTTCTTACCTTATAGGGACACATCAGCTTGTTCCTTGTATATTTGACTTGTATATACGTATTTTGGTCCTTGTATATGTGGCAAGGTTTTGTTAGCAGAGGGCCTACAGGACTGGCTTGTGTCAGAAGATGCCAGAAGCTTCCCCCATGCCTGATAGAGCCAGTTCCAGCCAACTCCAAGACAGACCTGCTGCTGGCTGAGGCTGAGCCCATCAGCAACAGTGGTAGCACTTCTGGGATAACAGCCTTAAGAAGGGATAAAAGCTGCTGCACAACAACAGCCAGGAGAGAGGAGTAAGATGGGAGAGCAACAACTGTGCAGACACCAAGGTCAGTGAAGAAGGAGGGGGAGGAGGAGCTCCAGGCACCGTAGCAGATTCCCCTGCAGCCCGTGATGAAGACCATGGTGAGGCCGGCTGTGCCCCTGCAGCCCGTAGAGATTAATGGAGGAACAGAAACCCATCTGCAGCCAGGGGAGGCCCATGGAGGTGCAGAGACTCACCTGCAACCCATGGAGGACCCCACGCCAGAGCAGGTGGATGCC
>KL279136.1:1373-12689 GCA_000699545.1 Podiceps cristatus | reverse complement strand
CGAATGGGTGCAGCTGCGCCAGGACAGGCTCTTCCCACGGTGTTCAGTTGCCTGACCGGCTTCTCGAGCTGGCCGTCAGCACGGTCGCAGGGCTGCTTCTTAGGAGGCTCCGTCTCCTCACTGTTCCCTCCAGACAGGGGACACGGCCGTGTCTGAAGAGGTGCCACGTCCCTGACATTGGGAGGGAGGCGAGAAGGCTGCCCTCACGGCCCCTCGGCCGGGGACGGCTGCCCACCAGCATCCCACACCCCTGTCTCCTGCCAAAGCCAGCACCAGACACAAAACCAAATGCTTCCCCTTACCCTGGCCTGCCCGGCAGCCCCTCTGACCCCACACATCACCAGGACCAAAGGAACACGCTTTCCCTGCGACGTTTTCCCCTTCCCGGTCTCTGTCCACCCACGTAACAAACTCCCATGTGAAAACGGCTTTGAGGCTTCCCAGGAGACGGCACGCTCCTTCTCGGGGTCTGAAAACGGCAGCTGCTTCAGGCTTTGTCTTTTAACCAGATCAGCAAGAGTTATTTTGGGAAGCACCCTGTCAGCACCTGTCCCCCTCTTCAGCGCTCCCCAGGGCCGGCCCAGCGAAGCTCCCCAAAGGGCCCGGGGGACCCAAGTTCATGGCTTCCTCCCTTCTTCCCGCCCGGGCTTCAGGGCACAGCGCTGAAGGAGGAACCGGCCCAGGCTCCCACCAGCAGATGCTGCACAGACATGCAGGAGGGGCTGCATGTCCTCCACACCCAAAGCAGCACCCAGACCAGAGAAAAGAGCAACAAAAGCTGCAAGATAGATTTATGCAAAAGTGAAGTGCTTGGCAGCATTGAGAACAGACCACAGGAGTCCTGATGCTGAGCACCCCTCTCCGGTCCCAGGGAAACATCCTTCTTCCTCTTCAGGCTGGAATCTTACCCAGCCATGTTTAGGTTTTTTTGGTGGGTTTTTTTGTTTGTTTGTTTTTGGGGGTTTTTTGGGGTTTTTTTTGGTTTTTTTTTGGTTTTTTTTAAATCAACATGCCAGAATTTTGTCTGCGTTCAAGAACTCATATATCTGCTCCTGCTGTTCTTCAGAAAGGGTCAGGAATAACCTGCTGAATACAACCAGGAACCCACACCTTTGGAGGAAAAGCTTTAGCCCTGCAAATTGGACCAGACTCGCTGTATTGATTCAGGGATAGAAACTGTTTGTTCTGTGCTTTGCTGCTAAAGCAAAGCTTCACAAATGGCTTAGCTGACGGGTGTTGGTGCAGGCGCACCAGGCACAGAGAGCTTCCTCCTGACCTGACACGAGTGCTCCTGGCCCACTCAGACTGACAAAACTCAAGCCTGGGTTCTGGCCGTCCCACCTCAGGACCTCCCTCCCCATTGTCCTGGACAGGAAATTCTCCTTTCCCCGGAGACGATCTCTCCTTCAGGAAGAGCTGGTCTGCACTGCGAGCCCCCTGCCTCGGCCACTGCGGAGGGGCACAGCAACACCAGGCACGGCTGGGTACCGTAATGCCCTTCCGTCGGACTCGCGCTTCAGCAACACCAAGACCAGAAACATGACAGCACCATGTGCCCAGCACCGACAACGACCTGCACGCAGCCACCGAGGCCGCGCGGCTGCTGCACAGCACCAAGGCAGCAGCCAGCAGGAGCCACCGACGCCAGACAGGCAGCAAGCTTCTCAGGTACCGCAGCTCAGGCTTTCGAGCCTCTTCCAAAACCCGCAGCAGACTGTTGGCTCCGTCCCTCCCTCGTGAGTCACACGCCCACCTGAAACACAGCGTCCTCTGCCCGTCTGTCAGGACCAGCCGGGGCTGCGTACTGGGCTCTGTTCCCCAGAGACGTGCAAAGTAAATGTGAGTACAGGCTGCAGGCACTGGGCGGAAGCTGCTGCTCCAAAAATGAGGAGAAGGGAAGTTTCTGTGCCACAGAGGCATGGTGGGAGCCAAAGGCCAGCTCTGGAGTTTGTTTATAACCAAGCCAAGTGCCTCAGCATCTCTTTGTAAGTCACCTCCTGCGACTGCCCAAGCACTCACTTGAGTTGTTGCAAACTTACAAGTGTACTTTAGCTTACACAAGTATTTTCACAATGCTTAAAAATCAACCCTGAGAAATATGCTCCAAACATTATCCTTGAGGCGAAGCTGGTCTGCGTGCCCCGCAGAACCAGGCAGAGCGGCTGGCCCTGTCCTGGCTGACAGGGCCTTGCACTGCTCCCCCCGGGCTGGCACTTGGCTGTTGCACGCGACAGAACCACAGTCTTGGTGGAGGAGAGGATTCAGGGAAGAGCAGCCCTGCAGTTTCTTCTGGCATCAAACTAATCACCCAGTTCAGCCTCCTTTCTTCTGCTAGGAACAAAAACAAAAAAAAAAAAAAAAAAAAAAAGTAAAACCCAAGACAACCAAGTAACAATTGCACTTGGTAAATAAGGGGCTCTGAGACAGAGGTTTTGAGATATATATACGGCCGTAAACAGAGCAAGTTTGGTTTTTCTGCTGCACAGACCTCTGAACTAGCCTCAGCACCTGCCATGGTGGGAAGGTGTTAGAGACGAAGCTCCAGCGCAAACAGGAGACACCCAGGCTGGCACTGCACAGGGCTACCCCCACAGCCTGCCCAGGCTGTGCCACTGCCTCTACAAGAGCAGAGAAAGCCCCTTTGGCTTTTGGCTGCGTGACTCAAAGAATAGGGGAGCCGAGCAGAGCACGAGGAGTTGCACCACCCAGGTGTCCTAAGGAATCCGTAAGAGCTGCTTCAGTCAGCGTAAGCAATCCCTTGCTACTGCCACTGGCAACCTTCACTCCTTCTGTTCCGTCAGCCCCTTCAGAGCAGAGTCGGGCTTTCAGCCCCGCCGCTCTTCACTCATCCCCGAGCAGCTCTTCAGGCCGGGCTGTCCATATCTGCCAGCCCGAAACCAGGGTGGGTCTGAGGGCACCCAACACCCCTCTCCTGAACGGCGCTGAAGGGGCGGCGCAGCCACAGCACAGGAGCTCCTACGCATCAGTGGACTTGCTATGGGCTTACGCCGTCTAACAGAGCAGCCGCTGGCATACATTATGTAAGAGCGGGGGAGTCCGACCCTCCCTTTGCTTTCTGGGGGCAGAAACCAGCTCCCCGCAGGGTATTTCTGTTCAGCCTCGTGTCACACCTGTAGGCGTCAGTGCTTTGCTTACTGCAGGCGCCAGAAACAGACCAAATCCCCAACGACCTTCCCCAGCCTAGGGGACGGTGCTCTGCGGAAGAAACGTGTGAAGTAGCATGGCTACAATCACCAGAAGTCACCCTTTATGGAGGCAGCATATGTTCCGATGTCACTTGAGCTCACCTTGTTACCCCGTCTGTCCCCTTAATGCCATTACTGAAGATCATTACATGAGCAGATCCCCTTTGGAGAGGCAGCTGCTTGGGCTGCCCACACACCTACCTCTCTGGCCCAGAAGAGATGACCTCCAGTGGTGAACACAGCTGCTTCCGAATATACTCCCTCGATCTAATATCAGCCTGGAATTAAGGAAGAAAAAGAGTGAAAATGGATTGATCAGCCTGCCTGGTGCCTCCCCTTTGTTAGCTCAGTACGGCCCTGCACACCCCGATGTCAGTACATCACAAATAGCTTTTGTACGGCAGAGAGGAACCTGCATGTTTCTTCCCTTGTTTGGTTCCTGTGCCTCACTGCAAGCTGCTCGGGAGAGCAAAGACTTAAAATGACAAAACAGGGTCCTGGCCCAAACAGCCGTACTGGAGCACAGTCCATTCCAGAAGCAGAAACGACATTCGCTGAACCTTTGCTGTCTGCCCCTCCACTCCTCACGGGAGTAAGGAGGTGAGACATCGGGCACAGACAGCTCCTGCAGCCGGTGCCCGAGGTCGGCTCAGCCCCAACCCACCCCAAGCACGGCAGGACAAACAGCCGAAGCGGGACCCAGACTGGGCTTCCCCAGCAAATCCCGGCTGCAGCCGGGTGCCGTCAGCCTTCACCAAGGGCCCCTGTGGGACCCCGAGGACGACCTAGCACAGGCTGCCAGCACCCCCGGCAGCACAGCCAGCCTTCCTGCAGCAAGCACGGACCCCGCTGGAATCCCTCACCGTACGCCTACGCTGCACGGCTCCTAAGAAGCCCTCCTCATCGCCCAGGGATGCGACAGGCCAGCAAGGATTTCCGGGGGCCTAGTAGGAAGTGATGTTCACTGGCAGAGGGAGACTGGCTGAGGTGATGGGCGGCTTTACCATTCTGCCCTGTCTCTACGCCAGAACTGCAACCCGCTTTGACAAACCCTGGCAGCAGAGCCAGGAGAGACCTGGGAGTCTGAGCGTGGTCTAGTGCTTTCATCCTATGAACCGACCCAGGTGACTTCTTCCACACGTAGGCACCTTCAAATGCAATGCAGGAAAATGTAACAAGCAGCTAAGCTCCTCCACAGCCCTTCCCCAGCAACAGCTCATCACCATCCGATGGGAGATGGAACAGACTTGTTAGAAGCTTGAGGGCAGAGTAAGGCTTCCTTCCCTCGGGAGGAGAGATTCCAAAAAGTAAACCAGCTCTGCCATTGAACCAGAAGCTGCTCCGCCACCCTCACTCCTCAAAGGGATTGTATGCTGTGATTACATGCAGGTCTCCGTAGCGCTGAGGAGTTCCTGTGCACCGGCAAAATGCTCACAGATAAAGATGCCCAGAACAGCCCTTCAGCCCAGGGCTCTGTCCACTCTTCTGTTTCTTGGATCCTCTTCATCCCTTTTGCTCAAAGCTACCAAAATCCTTCAGCCTATCCTGATGTACAAAAGCAGTACAAGCAAAATTTGCTGGGAGTGCCGAAACAGTACGGATGTGAACGCAGGTCTCTGCAGCACTGCAAGGGGATCTAGCTTGCGACAGTGGCTGACAGATCCCTCCTCAAAAGGTGGGAAACTACTGGAGCATTTCACTGACCTGTCCCTGAGCAGCAGAATGTCCCGTGGACTCGGCTGCCATAACCTTCACTGTACGCTCAGCGAAACGAAGCTGTCCCAGGACTGTGCTACCAGGGACGCCCACTGGCATTGCAAACAGGCGCAGGCTGCAGCCTCCAGGCTCACAGCACTCCAAGATCATCCATGGTCTTTATACCTCTGACACTGTGGTGATCCCAAAGGATTAACTTTTCTGGTCGTAATCAGCTGAGAAACGGGACTCTGCCCTCCACAGGGAACTGTAAATTGAGAGGAGGAACAAGGCCATGGAGAGGGCTGTGAAGAGTTTGGGAACACGGCAATCCTGCAGGCCAGTTCTCAAGAGGACACGGGATGAAAAGAGAGGAGCTGGCATTGCCCACTCATGTACCCATCCCTTTC
Source organism: Podiceps cristatus (assembly GCA_000699545.1). NCBI lineage: Eukaryota > Metazoa > Chordata > Aves > Podicipediformes > Podicipedidae > Podiceps > Podiceps cristatus. The sequence continues at coordinate 7,378 of KL279136.1, read as the reverse complement.
CTTCCTCTCTTCCAGCAGTTGTGTGGTGCAGCAACAGATGGAGAAGCGCACCGCTCGTCTGCAGCACATCCTTTTCCCTAGGCAAGAGCTCAGCTCAGCCGGCCTCCGCGCCTGACGGGCTGCCTGCGCAATGGTAATTACGCAGCTAAAGCAGGTAGAAACATCCACTAAAACCAATCAGAGACAAGACACAAGCACATCCTTGGCCCTATCCCTTCTTGGCAGCAGTTGCAAGGCAAGTGACTGACACACCTTTCACACTGTCGTGCCTCATGAGCCTGACGGCAAAGCTGCCAAGGCAGACGACGCCGTATCCGTGCTCCGGGCTCTGCTTTCCAGTACCAAAATCAAAGAGTAATGTTGAGACTCTACCAAATCCATGGTTTCCTGCCCTCCTCATTTGAAATTGAGCTCAGAGCCATCACCAAACCTCGCCGAAGCCATCCTCATGCAAATGTCTAGTTCCTCCTTTTCTCTTCTGATGCACTGTCCTGTGGCATGAGCCCTCCTGAGCTCACCAGGAAAACTAGACTGCTGTGTCTTATCAGCAATGCGGGACAGCGTGTGGCCAGAGTGGGGCAAGGAGAACACCTGCGGAAATCCAAGAGCTACAGAAAGTGTTGCTGGACATTTACTGGATGTTCTTGTCCCCCAGAAGCGTGACTGTTGAGCTTGCCAGTGCTGCACCATACCAGCAGAAGACTCTTAGATGCCATCACAAGCAAGCAGATCCCAGATTCTTGGACAACTTTGAGAACTGGCAGTTGATTTTTACATTCCCTCGAAGTTTTTTTCTGGTTTAGAAACTTCCTTTCTCAAAAACAGCGCTGCGCCATGACATTTGAGAGCAGCTGCTGTGCCCCACCTCAAAGGCGCACTGTCTCTCTCCACTTAAAAAGCAGTATGTGACCTTCCCAGCTGGAAAAGCTTCACAGCACATGACGATCATGCTAATAAAGTGGGGTAACGCATCCCCGGTGGTGTCCTTGAAGCATTTGCTCCTCTCATCACTGTGCTACTTCTGAAGAGTCTCTCCCGTACCTCAAGAAGCTCCCCACCACCCTCCATCCCTGCCGCTCCTGGTCAGACCTCGCGGGCGGAGGCTCTGCCTGCCAACTGCTGGAAACGCAGCTCCACAACTGCTTAATGATTCTGCAGGCTCGAGAATGGGAAATAGTTACATAAGGGGCAGTTTGTTTGGGAGATTTTTTTTCCTTTCTCTCTATAATTGGACGGTTTCATAACTGAACTGACAAATAACTTTGATCACTCTTCAGGATAAGAGATTACGTGATGTATTTTATAACAAGGGAAGGAGGTGGTTCAATAGAGTCCCTACTGGGAGACCAAGGTAGCAAGAGTCACATCTACAAACTATTTTTCTAGGGAAGAAAAACCCCAACCATGTTCTGCTGATAACATAAGCTCATGCTCGATTAGGTGGCAAGTTACTGGCCAGTCCTCACTCCTAACACAGCGCTGAGAGACAGCTTAACCCAGCGTATTAACCAAGAGGCTAATCAATAAGATGGATAACTGTCCTGTAATAATCCTCACAGATTGTTTCTATTTTCAGAGGGGACTAGTGCTGGCATTAGGGTCTGGAATTGTTGCTTTGCCTATTTTGCGAGGGGCAGGGGCGATCCCTGTGTACACAGCAAGCTCGCAGTGGGGGCACATCTGAAGGGAGTCAAGAGTTTTGGGGTATCAGCTACTGATTTCCCTGCCAGGCAGCAGGAGCTGTTCACACAGAGGAGAGGGATGACGGCTTATCAAGTGTTTAATATTTCACATGAAGCGACCTGGAGGAGTTCACTGGGCAGGCCTACTTCTGTCCTTCGTGGTGGGCTGGAGCCACATCAGGCTGTCCCATCAGCCGCATCCTGAGCCAGCGGGAACCAGCTGGGCCAGGTGCCAGCTGGAGCGAAAAGGATCAGCCAGTGAGCGGGGGGTTGGTGCGCGGCCAACCAGGAACCTGAGACAGCAAGAGCAGCAGAATCAGTCCCAGTGCAATGCTTGTCAGCTGGAGAGGGTTAAAAGCTTCAGCGTCCTCGCTGTGCGTGGGGATCCGGGCTCTGAGCGGGCTGGGAGCGTGGGCAAACTCTGGAGAGGGGTTCTGCCCTCTGCCAGAAGCAGGCAAGGGCAGTTGCTCTCAGGAGGGCTTGGTATTGTTCCAGGGCCACTCGGTCTGAATGCTTTGCTGATTATTCAGGGATGACAGCTCTTGCCTACCTCAGTCCCTGCCCGGGTAGCTCCAAGTGACGAACTCTGCAGAAGAACCTCAAAATCTCACAAGCTGGCTGGGCAGAGAGCTCGTCCCCATGCAAGCAAAATTCTCCCAGATCGGCCTTGCACTTGCAGGTGAAATACAGACTAAGTGGGGTGGAAATACTGATTGCAGGTGGTAACGAGCTTCCCTCTGCTTTCTCTGAAAGACCACTTCTCTCACTCGCGTCACAGCCACAGTTCCTTCGGCAGCACGACCACATCGTGGGCTGAATGCAAACCAAACCATCTCTGATCACTGCCTCGACAGTGTTGCATGCCCGAGAAGCACAACATGCCCCGGACAGACTGGGCAGCTACACCTCTAGGAAAGGAGAAGGTTTAAGTTCCCAGAGCAGTTGCCCAGCTCTACACGTGCTGCAGCGTAGTACTGCCCTCACACAAGCCATAAACACAGCCTCGAGAAGGTATGGGCAGCTGAGCTCTCTTAGGAGCGTTATACTCATAGGGCTGCCAGAACTTACAGACTAAGGGCTTATGATCCAGAAAACGTTCACAACACTGGGAAAGCCAGACGCACATCACCCATCAGGTCTGCAAGCTTGTTCTGGGGACAGACCATAGCAAAAAGGCCAAGTCAGTCATCCACGGCAGGATTCCCACAGCCTTCGACTTCCTAACTCCCGCTTTAGGTGCTGAAGAGCTGAGGCTTCCAGCCCTGCGTCAAGATCTGTGACAGTTACACACAGAGGAACTGCAACAGGGAGAAGTCCCACGGAAAGGTTTAAGTGTCCGTATCTCCTGCCATCCCTCTACCTCTACAGCAAACACACTCCCTTTGGGATTTTTAATCTCTCTGTAAGAAAAGCGACAACAATTCATTCCATCACTTTAAATAAAGGTTGTAGTCAGAGAACCAGAAGAGTCTCAGAACACAAATACTGGAGATAGTTGGAAATGAAATGAGGGTGATGAAAAGCTCCAAGACACGTTTTTGTTTCCAAAGGGAATGCTCTTCCCCTCTCCTCTGAACATGCTGAACTGCAGCACTAGCTCAGAGCTCTGCGGAGGCATCTGTCCCTGGCTGGAAGAGATTACGTAAGGAGATCTATCAGCCTACTCCCGTCTGGCAGGTAGTGGTTTACGAGATCAGAAACTCCAGTTCTGGTACGGACACTTCGAGGTTTGCTCTGCTCTAAGGTGTTAGATTTTTCTCTGGTTTATAACACTCTGTTTTGAGAAAACACTGCAGTACCAATGAGAAGCTCCTGCGTGCAGAGCCTGCACAACAGCCCTCAGCAGGATCTCCTTAGTGCTGCCCTGAGGAGCTGCAGAGCAAAGGTGGCCGGACACCTGACACGCACGGCGCTGCAGCAGCGCGAACGGCACATGCCAGGGCAACGTTCCGAACATGGACATCCGAACGGGCCCCGCTCCCTGGACAGTGGCTGGGTCGGGTCTGCCTGAGCCACCTACAGCAGGGTGACCCCGAGAGAAGGGGAGCACTTGCCAGGCTAGAAGTCCCAGAGGCTTTGTGCTTCTCCAGATTCCTTCCTCAAGCCCTGATGCGATTTAACAGGCCTGAAGCAGAGCCTCGGTGGCAGCTGCGGCTCTCGGACCGTGATCCAGTGCTGTCACCTGCTGGCTGGCTGCCGGCCCAGAGCCTGCAGCTCCTTGCAGAGTGCAGCAGCAGGGAAAGCCCAGAGGAGCAGCACTGCAGTCTGTGCTAGGCTCAAAGTGCCCAGGAAAACTGCATTTCCAGAGCCCACGTATTAACGGCAGCAACACAGAAGCTGCCTGCAGAGAGGAACCAAGGGATCAGTCAGGCTGGGTCTGCAGTAAGGGCTGGGCCTGCTTCTGGGCACCGTGTCAGAAGAACGAGCAAGGAAGAAGGATCAGTTAACTACCACATAAACAACGGCACACCAGCCTGGGGTGAACGGGCCAGCAAGGAGGGTACCAGCTGCAGAACTGTCAGTTGCAGAGGAGTGGCAAACCAAGGCTCTGAAACATCGCCATAGGCTTGGCCCCCACAGCCCCTCCGCTGTCTGCTTCCTGCTCCGGGCCTGCCTTCCCCTTCCTCAGCTCCCCTGCTTTTGTACCTGACGGATGGGCTCCGGGATCCGGTACCTGCAGCAGGCCTTGACTAGACGCACGGCTGTCTCCAGGCACACCCTGTGACCCACAGAGATATAAAGCGGCTTAGTGCTGTTGTTGTAGCTACGCAGGACCTGTGCATTCAGAAACAAGAAAGATCAAATACATAAGAGGCTTATTTTAACAAATACAGAGTGGCAGATGAATTACAAGCTAGCCAGTTGCCTTCAGAAGGTGGGATGGTGGCTCTGCCTTTGGTAACTCCCAACCTTCTTGATCCCCTACTTCCCAGTGTCTCCTCATAGGGACCGTTTGCCCTTTTGGGACCCTGGGGCCCTTCCCCAAAGGCCTCCCACTGCTCTGGGAAGCAATCAGACTTGCTCACACAGATTATGTTGAAATAACACCAGACGCAGGAAGTTTCTTACATCTGCCCATTTCCTGTGCAGCGCTGTTCTGAGTCAGATGCTCCCATATTGCATCCTGGAAAGCTGGTACAGAACTGGCACCGCTCCTTGATTGCGGTTCTGGAACGGGGGTGCTGGAGCATGGCACCTTAGAAGTGGTTATATCCTACCCCTGAACTGTCAACTCTTTCTACAAATCTCTCTTTCTCACAGGAAGGGGAAGGCAGTGTTACTGGTCACCTCTTGACACCGTGTCTTCCTGGACTTGTATCACTAAGACAGTCCCGCTACAGAGACAACACCCACGAGTGCTCCCAGCTACACAAAGCTGCAAGACTGGACAGCGAAGCGAACAGGAAGCTCCCCGCAGCTTACCATGCCCAGGACTCTCCCCGAAGCACCCATCAGTGGGAACGTATCTCCTTCCCTCTGCAGGGAGCGAATCTACGGATAAACACAGGCGAGGTCAGTTGGTTAGAAAGTACTTGTATGCAGCTGTCCCAATTCTTTTGGGATATTAAAGAGCAGAAATTAATTCCCAGCCTGGCCTAACCTGCTCTTTGTGCAGCTCATCCCTGACCAAGCCATCCACCTGCAGGAGGTTCTTGGCCACCCCAACGCATGGCAGATCCGTCAGGACTCCGAGGTGACAGGCCACACCAAATCCTGCCAACAACGAGTCACTGTAACTGCAGGACACCAGAGAACAGGAACCTCAAGCGGCAGCACGCAGACCCTGGAGAGCAGGGCTCTCCAGTAAAGTCCTACCTCTGGGATGGAGCAGGCCATTCCCGTCTACGAGAAGCACCTGAAAAGAGGCAAAAAATAAATGTTATTTACTGTGCCCTGAGAGCCACTCCAGTAAGCAAACGTGACACTGGCCCTGTGAGGAAGGAGAAGTCTCAGCCCTTTTACTTCTCTCTATAAGGGCCTCCCCGTGGTGCTGTCTGCACCGGGCTGTAAATGCTCAGCAGCACAAGTACTGAGTGGCTGGCAGCGCTCTCCGCTGCTGCTGCTGCACACAGAATGGGACTCCCATTGCCACGGGTGGCCTGGCTGTTCTTGGTTCAGCACCCCTGATCCCTCAGGAAAGGGCAGTAGATGCTTCAATGCCACTGTGACACTGCACTTTCCACCCCGCCGGTGGAAAACAGCCAGACCGTGCGGTCTTAGGAGAGGGAGGAGCACTTTTCAGCAGCACTCTGCACCCTCGTGACATCTCAACGCGGGACAAAGAGGTATGCCACACCTGAGGTTGGAGCTTGGGCTCCTCCT
>JMFS01096734.1:0-10734 GCA_000699545.1 Podiceps cristatus | reverse complement strand
CCAATTCTCCTCCCCACCCCACTGGAGAGGCAGGGAGTGAGCGAGCGACTGCGTGGTATTTGGTTACTGTTTGGGGTTAAACCACAACAATCCCTTTGCATCTTTATGGAGGAAAGTTCTCATCTGCTTGAAACTTTCCAAATATTACTGGAAAGTTTAAAAAGTTCTATAGAAGAAGGTTTTGTTTCTGCTTCACAGCTTAAAGTATTAGGGGGTTTTCCCAAACTTCAGTCAAAACCCCCTTATTTTTATGCTATCATATGGATTTTTTAACCCAAGGTGGAGATCTAAAGATTGGCACCTGGGAAGGAGACCACAAAGTGGAAGAACTCAGAGAAACTCATTGTAGACTAAGGAGAAAAAAGATATACAGAAGGAAAGCTTTTGGTGAACTGAGCCCATCCCCCTACCCATCGAGGGCAAACCCATATAGCTGGAATCTCATCTGAACATACTGAGCTGTGCATCAGTAATGAGATAATGTTGAAAGTATGCAACATTAATTTTTAAGACAGCTACTGTTAGAAAAAAACTATCAGACTTTGTGAAGAGTGTAATAGACCTGTCAGGGCTACGTTTTAACACCACAACATTTTTATTTTCATGTCTCTGAAGAATCAGTATCTGTTTAAGTTACAGCAACACTCATTTATTGTGCAGTTTCACACAGTACCCAGGGGAAATGTGATGCAAAGTTTAGCCCCTTCAAATCAACTGCACATGCTTACTACTGCATAATCAGGGCAAGTGTTTTCTGAATAATTCAGAATAATAACACAGCAGCCTTTAATATGGTCATTACAAAAAAGGAAGAGCTTTGCATAGAATGCACCAAGTGGTTTTTTTAAAAATATATTTTTGTGAACATAGGATAAAATATTTATGCAGTAACTCAATATTTCACTAAGATATGTTTTATTATCACTTTTAGATATAATAGTCACGTAAGCTCAGAAGGTCTGTAAAAATTTGGAAGTCGCATATCATCACTGGATATGATACTCGCTGTTCTGATGAGCTTATATTCGACCAGACAGGAGAGCCATTTAGTTGGAGGCTCAGGCTACGGATAGGAACAGAGAGCTGGTAACTATCACAATTTATAACTGATTATAGGTCACCTGATTCCTATCGAGTTCTTTGTACATTTAATCGTGTCTCCCTCTACGATTGTGGCGGCATTTCTATTAAAGCTAGTTAATTAATCATACTGAATTCTCTGTCACTTTTGTCACTCCCCTCTCCCACGAGTTTATGCATGCTCGGTCCGAAGGCGTAGCGCTCTGCCTGCATCCGAATGAGTGTCTTCCCACCATGAACTACAACGTGCTTAAAACTTCAGTGTGAATAATGCACTTTGGGGAATGTTCTACAGAAAGTAATTAATGGGGCAGGCTTTCATTCCTAGTGAGTCATGTTTGGGCCAGCAATTTTTCGTATAGTTTAGGTCACTCACTCTTGCTTAATAGGACAGGTGTGATTAAATGCATTTAGAGTGCCAGAGCCAGGTGTCTTTTGAAAAGGGAATCTAATGAGAATTGAAATAAGCTTTATTTTTCCCATTTTGGCCTTTTGAGATTGAGGTATTTCATTCACAGCCATACACATTAGATTTCCTTTACTTCTTCCATCTAACTTTTATTCTTGGGGAGTGTGTGGGGGTGAGAAATTGTGACTTAAGACTGAGCACAAGTATTCTTCTCATATACTTGCTCCTCTTTTTAACCCTTGTCCTTTCCACATCAACTTCTGTTGCCTCTTGCTTGTGCTTACAATGTGCTGTCTCACAAAGCTACACGCTCCCGTTTGTGATGCCGTCTTGCTGCTCTTTGCTGCTTACTGCTTTTCCTCTTGCTCCTGGTGTTCCTGAGTGGGTCACCCACAGCTGTGGTCCCTTGGGGTGCCCCTGCCCCAGGCTGCCTCTGTCCCTGCCAGCATCTCCCTGGCCAGGAGAGCCAGCCCAGCTGAGCTGTGCCAGGACCAGCTTTGCCTGCGGGCAGGAGGATACGCCTGCAGCCCTGGCTGGACAGCAGGATCCCCTCTCCCATCCCTCAGCCTCCCCCCTCACACATGAATGTGGTTCCTCATTCCCACACCGGCGGCCGGCCAGGTGGTGAACCCACATCTCCCCCATCAGCAGAAGCAGGAGAAGCGGTGGCAGGGCGATGTGGCTCGTGTGTGCCCAGTGCTCCTCTGCAGAAGGCACCTGCCATGCTCCTGTCCTCAGACTCAGCCCCTAAGTCATTTTTGAGCAAGCCAGAGCTTCCCACAGCCACTTTATACAGCATCAGAAAAGACCTTAACAGGAATGGTCTTCATTTAGATGCAAACTGTTTGCTGTAAGGTGCTGACCCAGCTCGGTACCCAGGCCCTGGCTGGCTACCTGCCTCCCCTGACACCCCAGCACCCACCCCTCTGTTTCCCCATCCCAGGCTTGCGATGTTTGTCTGGGTGGGTTGGTGGTGCTACATGAGCCACATGGAGCCAGTTCCCTCCTGGGACAGGCACCAGCTAATTCTATCTGTGAGCACATGCCAGAAACCTATTTCCAAGCAGCTTGAAGTGCCCTGGGAAGTCAGGCAGCGTCAGCCTCTCCCACAAGGCTCGCTCTCTCCCACAGTCTTATCCCAGTCTGATGTTTTCTTAGTTTCCCAGACAGAAATCTCTGTCACTAGTCAGTGTTTTCTTACCCCTGCCTTGGCTTCCACACATGTGTCAGCCCAAGCAAAGATTCAGGGAGGACCAAGAAGTTTTCCAGTTCTCTATTCTTGCAAGATTTGTTTTGAAGTGAACTCTGAGAGAGACACCTCAAGATCACAGTCTTATCCCAGTCTGATGTTTTCTTAGTTTCCCAGACAGAAATCTCTGTCACTAGTCAGTGTTTTCTTACCCCTGCCTTGGCTTCCACACATGTGTCAGCCCAAGCAAAGATTCAGGGAGGACCAAGAAGTTTTCCAGTTCTCTATTCTTGCAAGATTTGTTTTGAAGTGAACTCTGAGAGAGACACCTCGAGATTTGTCCTCTAAAGTAGTGCTTTTTCCAGGGTGTGAGGGTGAGGAATGTGCTGCTGATTTCAGATAGAGGATGCTCTTCACCTGACTGCACCACCATTTTTCTTCTAGTACCTACATCATTTTATGCCCAAAGATCAGCGGTCACTGCCAAGAAGTATATTCCTACAGTTGTGTATATGGGTATCTGGAAAGTGATCCCGTAGCATCCCAAGATGGGGAGATGGTTGTACGAGCAAACCCACCCCATCCTTGCCAGAGCTAGTGTTGACACTGAAGCCATCTAACAAGAAAGTTTGTGATGCCTGTGCCTACTGCACCTCTTGGCTCCCCTTAGGCACTACCAGAACTACTCAGTGACTAGGTGTATGGTGGACATGAAGGCTAAGAAAACACAAAGAAGGGGGATCCATGACTGACACTAATCACTAGCCCTGCACAGCTCTAATTTCTCTGTTTTCAAGCTTTTATTCTTCCCTCTTTGCCTTCTTAAAGGGACCATCCTTCAGACTCGCTCTTAGTGGCACCCGCCATCACGTGGTGCCCTGCAGTGAGTTTCCTTGGCTCCAGCACGGTTTCTTTTGCCTTTTTAGAAAAACAGAGAAAGAGCCTGGTGCTTCCGCTGTGGCAAGTCTTGCTACAGTCTTCATGGAGAGCCCAGCTCCATGGTGGCTTCCATGACATCCCACACCAGACTGAGATTTCACAGGGGATCGAGACTGTGAGACTGCGCTTCTTTGTAGCCCTGTTCCATAGGTCTGAGCAAAGTATGCGAATGAGGAAGGCAAAGGTGTTTTTAGCTAAGGTGATACCAATGGACCTAAGGTGATACCAATGGACCTTGACCTTTGCAATGGAATAAAGTCCACATCTGTGCAGGTGACCAGGGAATCCTGAGGGTGCACATGCTGTTTACTCCATTCAACCCCAGCTTCTCTCTGCCAGTGACTAGCAGAGGACTGGGTTTCTCCACCTCTTCCCTTTTTGTGTTAAGTGGCAGTGGTAAATGGTAACATAAGCCAAGCAGAGCCATTTATGTGGGGCCAGATAGGGCCCTGGGTGTGTGTGATGTAAACAAGCTGGGAGAGGGCTGCAAGGGCTTGGTGGTAGACCCCATGCTCAGGATCTGCCAGGGTGCCCTAAAGGGCTGCAGTATGGGCACAGGAGTGCTTCAGCCCCAGCTGCCCTCAGGAATAACCTAATAAAGGGGTATAGAGGGAGCCTTGGAGTTTCCATATGTAAGCCCAAAGCCATTTGTTGGCCCAAACCTTTTCTTAGTACCTGGGGAGTACATTTTATTGCTTAGAGTTTGCGATTAAATGGAGAAGTAAGTTCTCATGCCCCTTCATCGTCCATTTATCAGCATGGCTGCACTGGAACTAAAATAAATGACCGTAGAAAAGAGAGCATTATGTTACAAAAATACTCTTACAGTATGTATGGGAATCATGTGAATGTTCCTGAAATATGATAAAAAAAAACCAAAACACACACACCCCAGATGACTCAAAGAGATTGAAGTAACATTATCTTTCATTTATTCAACCCAAGCAGAATTTAAATCCGCTGCAGGCTGTCTCTAGAAATAGCAGTTAATGCGATGCCAGAATATCCTGCAGAAAAGGTGCAGCACATTAACGTACGTGGATTCTCTTTGATTTCCTTTAGCTGTGTGAAAGGGCGTAAGCGGATAACTGCACTAATGGTAATTGTGTAATCAATTCATTCACAATGATTAGTTAAGTGTAGTGTCGCTCTTCTGTGATGGAGAACAACAACATGAAGGGAGACCATTCTCTCAACTATTAAAATAAATCTTAGCTAGTTTGTTTTGTAGGGGTTCTGCTTTGATATTCATGTTAGAAAGATGAGAGTGACTTTCTAGAGTAGTACTTTGCAGGTTGGTGGGGTTTTTTAATATATATTTTCACTTTTCCTGCCCTTGCCTCTAGACTTTCTGCCTGATTTTACATCGCTGGTCTTCGAGGTTGGTGGATTTACAAAGCATTCTTGTGCTTGTCGCAGGTTTCCAGTGTGTCCTCACAGTGCCATCCTTACAAGCCCAGCCTGCGGATGGACCCACCCAGCGCAGTGGCATTAACCATTCTTGAATCTGAGGGGACTGTATAGAAGAAACATTTCAGTCAAAGCAGTAAAACATAGGTTAGCACTGAGAGCAAAACTTCCATAGGTTTCAATGGATGCAGACCCAGATTTTATTTTTTTTTCTTCTCTCTGCTGTGTTTTCTGCACTTTTGAGTTATTCCCATTCCTTATGGGCATCTGACATTTCAGTTTCTCTGGCTATCTTGGTTTCAGGGTACAGGTTTCAGGGTACACAGACAGCTTCCTAATGAAAATGCAGCTATTGAATGCCATAGTTGGATCTTCAAGGTTTTTCCCTAGGAGTTTTGTTGGAGACAGGTGAAGCTTTGAGTTTTATTTCGTTGTTTTTAGTCAGCCAGACCATCAGCTGATATTTATTTTGAGTTTCCACTGCTGTTCTAGCCTACTCCTTAGGCAGTGGATTTCTCTGACTTCATAAACAGACACTTGAGGTAGAGGTGAATGCAAACATTTGTTTTACAAAGCAGAAGAAATATGTAGCTTTTGTGTTTCACCAATTCTCAGTAATACCTGCCTAGAGAAATATTAAAATAAAAACATATGCTCATATAAAGCTCAATGCCTTTTAAAATGTGATATAAAACACTAATTCACTGTGGTTTTTTTTAAAATTCCAATTCATTTAAATAAATATAAAAAGGATTTACGACTAAAAATGCTCACAACTATTCTTGCCGTGTATGTTGCTTGAGCAGACATAGCTTGCCAGTGCCTGACTCTGACTTAGCCAAAGCTGTCTTACTTCATGAGAAAGACATTGTAGGAACAGGTGGCTGAAAGCCAGCATCAGACAGATTTAATTGAGAAACAAGTGAGAGTGATTAGCCATTGGAACAAACTACGAAGGGAAGTGGAGGGCTTTCTATGTCTGGATGTCTTCAAATCAACAATCAAATCTCACATGGAAGAAATGAGTAATCAAACAAACATTTTTGGGGCCTCAACAAAGGCTAACTGTATGAAAGTTAATGGCCTGTGATCTGCAGAAGATTACAATATTTAGTGATTCCTTCTGGGCTTAAGTCTGAGTTCAGAGGAAAATAAAATACTGATAATGTGAGTACGACTTTCTGAACCCTGAATTCCCTTGCAGATATTTTTCTCCAAGTCTGCTATACTCTGAACTTCTGACCATTGAGTGTGTACAGAGATAATTTTGCAAAAAGCCCTCTTCTGAAAAGTTGCCAAGAAAATCATGGGCCCACATGTCACAGGAGACATCCATAGGTCTTCTCACAGCAGGGGGAAGCATTTTTTTACCCTCACAGGCCATCAAGGAGTCCCACTAGAGTCGGTCTGCCCACCACTGCCACTCTTTGGCCCAGAAACCCCCTTGGTGACCCCAAGTGTCAGACTGAGATAATTCTTGCACGTGGTTAGTTATTCTAGATGGACATCAAATGCTGCCAGGATTTGATTGTCTTCATGCTTGACAAGTCCGAGGACAGAAAATCGTACTGGGCAAACCGACTTGTAAGTCATTGCCAGTTCTCCCACCACACATTTTCCATCTAAGCATTGAAATGATAAAACATTTTATCATTTGATAAAACCGAGCTTTCAGGGGTTAAGGTACAAGAACGGGCTACTATTACATGGGAAACAAATCACTACAAGCACTTACCGCTTTAGCTATTTGCAGTGACAGAGCCTCCGCTCTGAGACCAGCAGGCAGACGCCGCTCGGGTCGGCTCGGGGTGCGCTGCAGCGAGTGCCGGGAGCACATGCAACCCACTGCACGCCCCCCCCCCGACAACAACGTCACTAGCAAGCATGGAGCTCATCATCAGTCAGTATTTAAAATACCCACGTGAACAGTGGCACATCTTCTGTCCGTACATAAGAAATGACTTGTAATTACAGGAAGTATTCAGTAGCTTTTCTCTTCACAGTAAATTATTGTTTGTGAGAGACTAGAAGAGCTGCAGCTCTTTCAACCCATTCTTATAGTGTTTCTCTTGCAAAATAAGCAGACATGTCTTAATTTCAGGCTACCACTCTAACCAGTGTTTTTTTTGTTGTTTGGTTTGTGGTTTTTTTTCAAAATTTAAAAAAAGCCAGTTCCTTTAGATCACAGTGGATTCCTGTGATCTAAAGCCGCAGTGAGATATTTCCAGTGTTTCTCTTGCAAAATAAGCAGACATGTCTTAATTTCAGGCTAGCACTCTAACCAGTGGTTTTTTGTTGTTTGGTTTGTGGGGTTTTTTTCAAAATTAAAAAAAAGCCAGTTCCTTTGCTGAGTGGATTCCTGTGATCTAAAGCCGCAGTGAGATATTTCCCCTGTTATCAGTATGCAGCTGCTGGCTTTAAATCGTTAACTTCTGAAACATTTTTTCAAATATGCTTGAAATAGAATATTTCATGTGGAAATAAATGAGTTTGTGAAACCCTTTTAATTATTTTGCTTCAGTGAAAAGATTAAAATCTAAGCCTCTCTCTCTCCACATCCATATTGTAACTTAAAAGAATATAAAAGAGATTAATCATTTTCATGCCAAATACAGAAGAAAGTCTATTTTTTCCTTTCTCCCACACAATCTGAAAGCCATCAAATTCCCCCACCCACCTACTGTGCACATGAGTTGAACATTGTCAGGTACAAATTAAGGATCTGAACTAGCAATTGCTTCTGCACATAGCCTTACGGAGCCGTGCTGGCTGCAGTGGGGAATCGCGGGCTTGATTCAAAGCCCGCAGAGCGCTTCCCTAGGACACTGGGGATCAAGTGTCTCAGAGAAATAAAAAGGCCTTGAATCTGCAAATGTAGCCCATATCTAATTGTAACTGTAAAATAATAATAAAAAAACCCACCAAAACCCACACGTTAATGCATCAGTTTTGGAAAAAAATTAACAGCGTCCAATACCATTTAACAATAATATGGCCTGATGAGTTTTGGCAGGGAGGATGTATTCATCATGTGGAATTGTCTGGGAATCAGGTCAGTGAGGAACTAGACCTCAGGATTCAGGTCTATTTGAGTTCATACAGTCTTGTAGTGCTATTTGCTCCCAGTTTACATACTAAGCCTTCTGCCCTGCTCCTAGGAAAGCCAGTTGCTGGGAATAAATTGAAGAACGAGGGCTTAAATGTAGCCTGCTGGCCCCGGGCTACAGCGGTGAACAGCACACCAAGCTCTGCAGAGCCGTGGAGACATTGATTGCTGTTTGGTTCATTGTAATTTGCACTTTGTAATTGTACTATGCATTTTAATTCAGGTGCGCGCTAATGCATCAATTATCAAGAATGAGCAGCACGGAGTGTCGAGCTTTCTAAAAAGACTTCAAGGCTAGCTGATTTTTAATGTGTGTGTTTAGTTGCAACCGAAATTACAGTAATCGAAATAAAATTATATACAAAACAGAACAGGAAGCTTTTACATAAGAATGGGCCAAATGATACAACAAATGCCAAATTGATTTTTAATGCTGGTTCAAATAAAATGTTTATAAGAATTACTTATGCTTCGATCTCAGTACTGAAAAATGTGAAGCTTTTGTTTACTAAAAAATACTCCAAAGCTATTAAACTCTCTGTTAATGGAGGGCATGCCCATATTTATAAATACTAAAAAGAACGACACTAAAATTTGGAGTTTGTTTTATGCAGCACAGTGAGCATCATTCACAGCAACAGAACAATCCTGAATGTTATGGGGAGTTCTTCATCTCGAAGTCCCCCTTTGCTCAAAGGCCCTGGTTCCCAAGTGGTGAGTCTGTTCTCTGAAAATCATCATTTGAGTCGGGACTTCTACAGTTCTGGTTTTGCAAAAGAGTTCTGGAAGCAGAGGGGTCATATGCTTTGAGGCAGCACACAAATTAGAGCTACTCCTAGGTATGAAAATTTTGGCATCTACAGGACGACCCCTTTTGCTGAGTAGCCACAGAACAACAGGTCCTAGGCATTAGGCCTAGTAGGTAACTTGAAAAACACCAAAACAAAACACTAGCCCAGTGCCATTTTTGTGTTCCTGTGAGTATTTCCCAAAGCAGATTTTTTTTTTCTTTTTTTTTCCCCCAAAAAAGATTTGCTTTGATTAATTGGTATTTCTCAGTCTTCAAAAAGTTGCTTAAAAAAATCAAAAGCAGCTGGCTGTGGAGGCTTTACGCAAGAAATAATACTCAAATACCCTTGAATCCAGTCCTAAGAAGCCCCGCACTTCTCTAAAGCAATTTATCCCCAGAATCTTCTATAACGACTGGTCGACTGTTGTCTGTTTTCCCTGGCTCAGCTCCATGCCTTCCAGTAATTTCTCTCTCCAGCTCACTCGGTGGCTTCACTGTGAACAGATTTCCTGCCTCATTTAAAATTCTTCTTGTGCCCCTCAGGTATTCTGTGTTTCCTAATGGAATTAGTTTTGGCCCTTCGGCTGAGATTCAACTGATGGGAAAAAGGGTTTCTGTTCTCTGGGCTCTATATTTGATGTTTATTCACCTGATTCTCTGTTCATGCCTGCTGCATACGTGTTTCCACACATTTCATCACCTGCTTGCTTCTGAAACATTGCCAGATTCCACCTCACTTTTATACCCTGCAACAAAAGTAAATGACCTTGCACCAAACTTGCTCTCGACCCGGGGGAGGCTGACTGCGGTGTCTGAGCCAACCTTTCTACCTTGCCTCCAGTCTCCACAGCTGTAGGAGACTTAGGACTGTAAGAGCTGTAGGACTCGGAGCTGTAGGACTCAGCTGGAGCCACCACCGCGGCTCTTCTCCTCCCATCTGGAAGGACTGAAGGAGCGACATCCTGCCACCTGATTTTTTCCCAGTGCTGTAGACGACGGAGACAGTTGGTGCATTAGAGCTGCCAACCCCAGCGCTACCCTGGGCCTCAGGGTGCTTTGCCGGGCAGGCAGGATGCCAGCCCGGGGTGGTAATGCAGGCACGCACAGGAGCCGGAGGCTTCGGGCTGAACATGCTGGCCTCCAATGCCAAAGGTCAGGGTTTCGCTCTTGCCTTTCCTCCAGGCATCTTGTGTCCTTCACCATGTCAGTTCATGCTGGGCTTAGAAGATGCTTGTGCCAGGAGATGCACGTGGAGAACAAGTCCTTTGAGGAGCGGCTGAGGGAACTGGGGTTGTTTAGCCTGGAGAAGAGGAGGCTGAGGGGAGACCATATTGCTCTCTGCAACTACCTGAAGGGAGGTTGTAGAGAGGTGGGTGTGGGTCTCTTTTCCCAGGTAACTAGTAATAGGATGAGAGGAAAAGGCATCAACTTGAGACAGGGGAGGTTTAGATTGGATATTAGGAAGCATTTCTTCACTGAAAGGGCTGTCAGGCACTGGAACAGGCTGCCCAGGGAGGCAATTGAGTCACCATCCCTGGAGGGATTTAAAAGACGGGTAAATGAGGTGCTTAGGGATGTGGTTTAGTAGTGGTTAGGCACAGTTGGACTTGATCTTAAAGATCCTTTCCAACCAAATGATTCTATGACAGTACTTAGCTGGAGTATCTATTTAAAACATACCTAGCTCCCTATGACTGTTAATAATCCAGATAGCAGCCTAGCTACTCATTTTTATCTCTAAAAATCATGACAAATGAGAGCTGTTTGAGATTATAGAATTATAGAATGTCCTGATTTGGAAGGGACCCACA
>KL279131.1:9290-21151 GCA_000699545.1 Podiceps cristatus | reverse complement strand
TATATGTAAATAAAAGTATATAAATATATAAATATGTATAGAAAGATAGATACTTAAGGATTAATATTGACACAAAACCAAAACATCTAGTGTTTGTTCTCCCACTGGCTCAACTAGTTTTTATTTCAATACCATTTTTCATGGATATACATAAAACTCTAAAAATTAACACATATACACTATGAAAAAATTATTAATAATTCTACCTTTTAAGTAGGATATTTTAAGGACTGTAAATACAGCTTAGGCTTTAGAGAAATACTGGATATCAAACCACCCAGAGACTTTCTGTATGCTTCCGTTTCAGATGGCAAGTTCTATCAGTTTACTAACAGTTTTAAATTGTAAAGAATTTCTCTCATCTATCTATGTTTCTATTATTATTTCTGGTTGACTTTTGCTGGACCTGTGCTAAATATAGAAGAAATGAAAATTTGCATTATTTTTAAGTCATGCTTCTGCAGTTTTTAAGACAAATATTTCTTTCAGAAATTAGATAACACCATTCTATTAGCAAGACTTGCAAAGCTGTGATATGAAACAGTACTACACATGTAAATCTGTTCCATAAGGGCTTAGAATCTGTGATCATCCTTGCTTTTTGACAGGACATTTTTACCTGTTGGAGGACAATGGGTCAACTAGCAAAAACTAAGCGGTTACTCCTATACAAACTTCTCAGTTATTTGCCATCTGCAGTTATTTGCCATCTGCAGTTATTTGCATTCAAAGCTAGGAGCCTGGAAGACTAGAATCTAGTCCACAGATAGCTTATGAGATAACTTATTTGGGCAATCTCATGTCAGGGCTGCAGCAATGAAAAATGTGGAAAAAAATCCAACAATAAGAACTTCAACAAAATCGTTTGAAATGTCTATTTTTCCCTTTCTCCTTCTATTTCAATCCCAGGTTGTTTATTACTAAATACAGAGTGCAAGAAATATGATGCACAGTAATGTAAATTCAACTTTAATGATGCACTGAAAAATGTCTTATTGTTACCACAATCAGTATCTTTCTGGATATAAGAGAATTTATAGGATTCTGAAATAAAGCCCTAAATCCATTATACTTTTCCTACAGAAAAGTAAAGCTTGATTGCTAAGGACAACTCTAACAGCATTTTGGTGAACTACAGAACCCACTTGTCATTAGTGGTCAGAAACTAAATTAGATCTCCCAATATATTTTTCTGTATGTATTCTAAACAATCTTCTTGCTATTTGACCCATGTAATTTCAGAAAATAGGTTGAACACCAGTAAGTTTGACAAAGCTACGGTAAAACAGACTGCTCTACAGCTCTGTTTCTGATATATTCCTAGATTAAAATAGCTGGTAATTTACATCCAAAGATGTAAAATAAACAACCATGAGGCATTCAAGTTGGAAGCACAACTCCTTCTGTAAAACTATGAATAACTTATTCACTAGCATCAACAGTAATTTCATCTAGATTGCAGCCTTTGCATCGTAGGCACTGAAGGGATATTAAATACAACAGTATTAACTTCTGCCTTTGTTATCAAGCAATACCTCTTATTCTTTGAAATTGAAAACAATAGCACAAAAATAAAAGTAAAAGAAAGAACATGACCAAAATTAACTCTGCAAATCCAGAGGATATGGATAAGTGTTTGTGAGTCTATTGAAATGCTTAAATGAAGAACACTGTAAGCCTTAAAAATACAACTAGATTGTAGCCATCCTTATAAATGAAGAATGACATTTCTGGTGCAAAATATTAGACTATGCTGAGTGAAATATATTACACACTTGTTCCAGGTTGCAGATTCATAAAGACTGTTCATTCTTTACTCTGTTCAGATACTTTTGAGGATTCAAATTAAAAGTATGAAAAAAAAAAAAAGAATCAAGAGAGACAAACATCAAGTATTCAATATTTTACTATCAGCCGCTTGGTTTCATTTAGTGTTAATGCATATATGCTTTGGTGCTTACAAAGAGAGTTCCAAGGAACATTGGGTGTTATTAGATTGATAACCGACTCATATCCCCAGCAGGTGGCTCATAAATACTTAAACATATGCAGAATAGTTGGGAGAAGATAGTCTTCATTTGTGGTTTTAGGTCATACTAATGTGATTTTCTCTTTCAAACAGAACTAAATAGATGTGTCAGAAGGGGTAAAATTCTTAATGGAAGAGAACATAAATAGTTTCTAACCTGCTGGTAAGGTTAGAAATGTCACGGGTTGTTGTCATTACCATGGAACAGAGTTCTTCATCATTTCAAATGCATTTTCATATCCACAGGTAGTCAGATAAGTGACCATTACCACATGTAGCAAAAGGACAAACAGATGGGATGCAGCTCATTCATTTTTGCCTCTCCTGTACACTTCTATTGTTTCTAAGTTTGTAGTCATCTACTGACTGTATGATGGGAGTGGTTGGTTCACTCTTTTCTTCACTGAAAAAACCACTTCTATGTGCAACAAGAATTATCACATCTTTTGGAAAGCTACTTTCTCCAAATTTAAACAAGCTCCATATTCATTCAGATGTTTGAGACAGTATCTGTCTGGCACACTACTAATGCAGGCACAGCTCTGACAGAGACTGAAGGTAGAATCAAGAAAGATCTGAACCACTTTGATGACGTTTCTCCCTAATATTATCTTTAAGCAAAACAAAAAAAATAGAATAAGGTTAAAATTTAATAAGAGAAACAGTGATATAATCAGCAAATTTATAACACTGACAGATCATATCAGAGTATCAATCATGAGTCATGACATGATCAAGGCAACTGACACGATGCATCATTCAAAATATTTTAAAGGAAACCCATCATGTTCAGTAAATCACAGCTATTAAAAAATAATTCCTAGCAAATTAACATTTTCAGCCATTAAATATGGTTTTAGTGCATAAATTGCATGCAAAAATTGACTATGTCTCATATATACATAGACATACATATAGCTTGAACAGGTAAAGTGCAGTGACCTTTGTAGTGTCCCACGTAAGACTGAAACAATCCATCTCTGCACATCTGCTTAGAAAATTACAGACCGGGGAAGCCAGTGGTATGAACAGTTCACGCTTATGGTTGCTGCTGCCTAAGGACAGACAAAAGCATCTCTAACTAGACAACTGGGTTCCTTTAGGCACTACCAGCATGTCTTCATTTAGTTTGATTTTAGTAAGTGAGCTTTCAACAGTGACTGCAGTGCAAGGTTGTAATTACGTCTCAGGAGTGGAAAGATGCTGAAGCCCAGATTCTGCAAAGACTTAGACATGTGCTTAGCTTCCTGCGCTGTAAGAAAACCCATTCATCTCCGTGAAAACACTGCTCCTGGTGTACACAAATACATGCATAAGTCATTGCTGGACTGGGGCGCAGGATGGAATTTTATTTCAGTCATTTAACTGCATAAAATTGCCAATTTTGATCAAATTTTATCAGTCCAGTAAAAATGAAATATTATTGTCACCCCTGGCTGAAACTAATGCTATGAACCCCTCACTGTTCTTGGCCCAGCAATAATTCTAGCCCAGAATGACAGTTTTCATACCACTCAAAAGACAGATCAATAGAGTAATATTCACATTGGCACAGATGGCCAGAGAAAGGCCTAGTGCACTGTATTTATTGGCATCGAGGTTTGATGTGATCAGCTGTTACCGGGAGCTCACACCGGAGCCGCCATGGAAGAGTAGGCAGGGACAGAGGCAGAACAACGACAGAAGGAGCAGAGATGTGGGCTCCATAAAGGGACAGGCGATTTTAATTCACACAGGACTCATTATTCCTAGCCCAATTTGGTGGATGAGAATGCTCCACTAATGGGCCAAAATAGTCAATCTTTCAAGCAAAACAGTAGATTTTTAGGATAGGAGGTTATCAGGGCAGCACATTGGCAATAGTTCTCCTATTTTGTCTGTGCCAGAGCCCTGGGAAACTGGGTGCTGCACCACTAGGAGAACATTTGTGGGCCTGAAGTAACTTCGACATCAGCCCCTTCCTGTACCCATCAGGGGCTATAGCAAACCCACCTCTTCAGGTCTCCCTTACCCCAAACGGGTTTTCTGTCCCAAATCACCTATCACCTTCCTTTTTCTTCAGACAAATGATGCGGTGGCAAATACCTAGAAGGCTCCCATGCACGGAGAGCAAGGGGAAAATCTTGGGCATCAAAACATTTATTGAGAGAAACTGCAGTATGTTGCTTAATCCTATAGCTTATAAGACTTCCACAGACCCAGACAAGTACTCACATTTCAAATAAAATCAGATCATCTTGCCAATCACTTTCATTCTCACTGCTCAGCTTCTGCCTAGGCCTTTCCTTGCATATGAGCTGCACATCTGCACAAGCACCACACACATCCCCGAGCCTTCCCAGGGAGGCAAGTTACTCCATCCCTCCATAAGGAAATGGAGTTTCATCCCTAGGTCTTAGGAGCTTTCTTGTTATGTCTGAAGAAAAGTGCCCAGTGGCCTGGATTCCTCTATTCTAATACTATGTACTCTGGAAGAAACTGGAAGAAATTCTGGAAAAGCTTCCTCCTAAGGAAACTTGAGTTTCCCCAGATCAGCAGCTGATTTCTGCCTTCAGACATAGATGTCTCTTACTATGTACTGCCCAGGTGTTACACTGGAAACTGCTTCGTAACAGAACTGCCACTGAAAGAACTCAAATATAACATCACAGCCACTGTAAAAGAGTATGCTACTGACCAAACATTTCACTGAAGGTTAACGTAAAGCAGACTGATGCATACAAGATCATTTAAATTGATTCTTTAGATGTGCTGAACTTTTTAAAAATATGCTAGTTTTGAAGTCGAAATTGCCTAGCAGTGGTACTTAAATTGCAGCTGGGCCGCTTATGTCCAATGCCTTATTGGCATACAGCGATGTAGCTAAATTGGAAGCATCATTCTAGCTTTCATGGTAGGCAGAGCTACCATTATGGTCACATATAGAGTTTCATCTTAAAGTTCTGTTTTCACTCATCAGAATTTGCTGGGGAATATTACATGGGGGGCTGGAGAGGGTAGAGGCAGAGAAGGTGACAAAATTTGTGATGCTTTGCCTCTGCAAGTAAATTACTTATTTTGTTAATTTGGAATACATACCTTACAACTTCTTGATTTGTAAGTGTGCAAGAAAAGGATAATTGCTTCTGTTTCCATTCACTACACCATCATCCACACTACCTTTTTAATGTTCTACTTATTATTAGTTATAGAGTGAAGTAAAGACAAGTTATACAACACAATAATAAAACAGCCAGTAAGGCAGTTACAAGATGTAAGTAAATTAGGGGACAGGTACTGCACCCACTACACTGCACTAAATGCACAGATGTGAATTCTTAATATTCACACAAAGAAATCTATGACATTAAAAATTTAATGTAAAAAACTTAGCAGACCCTTACATGTAGTTACTAGACTATCTTTACACACATATCCCCTTTTACAACATCTCTAACTTTGTTTTTTCCTCCTTAAATTATGCAATTTCTTCCAGGCTATAAGGAAAAGAGCTGAAGCTCTGCTAAAACATTCTAATGGCATATAAGATGCTGTCGTTTTCTGTTTTACCTATCACCACTTATAAGTAAAGTTATTTTATGCTGGTCATGTAGAACACATCTCCATTGCCCATTTCCTCCTTTTCCCTTCCTAGCTAATAACTTGGAGTAGGGATTTAAGCTAAATGGTTCTACACCTTGACCTCCATCTTGATGTGAACCATAGGTGGCAGAGACTGTATTAGAGTTGTCTCTGGGGTGTTATGCAAAAGACTTCAGTGCTTATATAGTAAAGAAAATTGTGCTTTAGTGCTAGCCTGCCAAGTATGCATTATAATTCTCTAACTATTTTCGGCAAGGTGTTTTACAGGATTCAATGCTTTCAGATGCCGTATATTTGGTAGGAGGTGGCATTAAATTTTTTATGTAAGGTTCATTAGCTAGGTTTACAAGTTAAATTTATTTTTTTTCTTGCACTTTATACAGAAAAATGCCAAGTGGCTGATAGAAAATCTAAATCTTAGTCCCTGAAACTAAATTCTTCTGTTTTGGTGTTTTGTTGGGGTTTTGGGGGGTTGTATTTTTTTCCCCCCCCTTTTTTTCAGAAACTGTCTAAATAGTGCAATTCAATATAGATGTGCTGGAAAAAAAAAAAAAAAAAGTATCACAGAGAAAAAAATATTACCTCTTATAACCATAAAGACTGCATAAACATAGTAAAATCTGCTAAAACCATTTCTGGTTTACTCAAGATCAATCTGGTGGTTTTGTTCCATACCCTTATATAGCAATCAAAGACTAACATAATGGATTGTGGGGCTGGAGTTACTTGTCATGAAAGAGAAACCCTTGTCGAGAGCTGAAACTTGTCTTGTGAGACAGAACTCATCATGCCCAATGTTACCTCATCATAACTCTTTTTTCCAGTCTTACACAGGGGGAAAAAAGCCAGCCCTTTCCTTCTAGTCATTGCATCTCATCAAACCAAAGTGCCGCATCTTTGGGGCAGAGCTGTGTCTGAGGACGTACCAGTACTGAGCTCAGAACTGTGGAACCAATGGCTCAGGCTGAGATATTTTATGACATTCCAATTCACATAGTACAGATGCCTTTTAGCTCTATCTATATATAGATATAGAATCTCCAACCACGTGGTCTTTCTATGTGTATATATACAAACATAAGCATACATACACACACAAACACATCTATACATGCACGCATACATACCAGGCCAAGTACACCCGTGAGCAGGAATTCTACTGAACAGCAATCCAAAATCATGATTCATTGCAAACTGTCATCACTAGGATTTCAAATTTGCCAAGAGATTTTTCCTGAATTATAGTTTAGTGTCTCTTTGTCTTTTAGTCCTTAGCTGTTAATATACTGATGAAAGTTAAAAACTTCATGTACACCAGCCATACAGCAGAGCTATTAGTGCTCTGTCACAAAGCAAGCACCTCTACTCTGCTTGCTATGGCATTCATAAATTTTTCAGTTACTTTTGATTCCCAAATCTTTTATGGTGAAGTGCAAAACAAGAAAAACTGAGTTTGCTTAGGATCATCTTAATCTTACCCAGGTATGAGAACAACAATTTTGGTTTTGCTCTTGAATGGAGAATGTAACATTAAGCTAGTTCAAGAAAAGAAATAAATACTTCTATTTCTTTTGGAAGCCAAAATTAGAGCTTTCTGCCATTCATAAATTTTCATGCCTTTTTTTTTTTAAGATAAAACATTATTAAAATGAGTCGCACATATAATTCCTCTTAATATTCCATTAGAGAACTGTGCTGAATGTAGTTTTATTTGCATGTGCTATTTACAATCTACATGTACCAATGTCCTCTCCAGTTCATTTAACACACATTTAGATAGAAGAAAAAACATTACAACTACAACAAGACAGTGTATTTGGAGAACATGTCCACTCTACCCAGAACAAGTGTACAAGTCTACCCCAAAATGGTTTACGCTGAGAATTTAATAGAAGGAAAAAGACTCAGGGAAGGGGGAGGAAGAAGCAGAGTTGTTTTAGACATAAATGATATATTTGTTCAGCTAAAGTATTGTATTTTCATTTTGCCTTTGATACAATGATTCCCATCATGCATCACCATTACCCTCGCAGTCTGATCATAATGAAATAATTAAGTGGGCTTATGAACCACTGATACAGAATACAGGATAGTCATCACCACCCTTTGCCAATCCATACCACAACAAGATTTTGGTTTAGATGTTGTTAATTCTTCTTGTGTTCATATAATTCATATTTCCAAGAAACATTATTTCTACCTACTAATCTTCTCTCACGTACATTATTTTCCTCTTCTCAGTTATCATTGTTTGCCCAACCTTTCCCTGCTTTGTCCTGTGTGTTCCAGCAATATATTCTTTCAACCACTCTTTTTAAACATGATTGCTAGTCCAGAACATTTGCATGTTTTATAGCTAACTCAGACACTTCCCAGCATACACATTTCAGAATTTCTCTGAGTCATTTTTAACCTTGTTCAGCTTTTACTGCCAGGACATAAGTCTCAATATGTATCAGATGTTTTATGTACCATTAAAATACCATATTATCCTATTAACTTCTTTATCTGAGTGCACTAGTTTTTCAAACTACATTCCACATCAATGGTAGTTTTTGCTGTCTTCTCACTAACTCTACAAGTAAGAATTTCCCCCACTATCTCAGAATAATTGCATCTTGGGGTTTGGCTCAAGTATGCACTTCAGTATTCTATTATTGCATTACACTGTAATGCAGGTGCCATACCAAGAGGGGAAAAAAATGGTTAAAACCATGATGCACTACAGCTAGTAGTAAATAAAAATTAAAGGAGTCTCCAAAACTATGATGGGGGACACTGAATCCTAGTTATTAAGCCAATTTAAGATCATCTTGCAATGCCTCCTACTCACAAGGCACCCCATTTTGGGGAGAGAGGGGGGAGAGGCACTTACGCAGCTGTATGACAGTGACTCAGAACAAAGCAACAGAGTAACTATAAGCACCGGTTTTAGAAACATGAAACACCAATCATGATTGAGATATAAAAAAGCCACTTTTAACTGTTTCATTAAACTAATTGCAAATACTATGCATAACAATTTACCGTAGTTAGCTAAGACCCCGCAACGCTGTGTCCTTAATAAATGAGGTTCATCTGTAGTAAATGGCTTGGTACAACACCGGCGTCTCTAATCAAATTTGGGACAGATGAGTTCCATAGATTCAGTTTATTTCATTAATTTACAACTGCTTAGTGCTTATGGTAGATGGTCAAATGATATTATTTGTGACAACACTAACTAAAATAAGCAAAAGAAAATGAGGCACATGATGTATTACCAGGATAAATCATACCACAAAATGTAGGGAGATGAAAGCCTACAGCAGCAACACTTAGCACACTTCATTTGATTCCCATCCGTCAGCTTCAGTGCCAGTGGCTCAAAAAAGAATGCAAAGGTAAATGAACACCAAAATATGATTTACAGCACTTGAAAAAGAATCACAGAAATAAATCAAAATTCTAGTGTTATTTTAGGCCAAAGTTTATTCAGAATATGTGACTTTTATAATAATATACTGCTAGTGTAAAAACATCACAGTACGAACGCAGTCATAAAAAACCCAAATAAAATAAACCCCATCCATAGCTAAGCCTGTCTACATAAGGGTTGAGGGTTAGATCTTTATTTTTTACTTTTTTTTTTTAGTAGTTATATTCATTCCATCCTAAAGAGGATGCAGAGTCACCTAAAATTTCAACCATGACTCATGATGCTGCCTGCCTTCTCATTTGCCTCAGTCTTCACAAACAAGTGGTCCTGTCCTGTTTTTTTTTTGTTTGGTTGGTTGGGGTTTTTTGTTTTGGTTTTGGTTTAGCATCAAGAGAGCCTTCTAAAGGGCTCACAAGTTGTATGCCTGTGGTTCACAGACCAGAGGGGGCGCAGGCAGGGAGACTTTGCCAGCTAAGGAGGTTTCTCAGCCCCCGCCAGCCCCTGTGTAGCATGGTGGCTCTCTCCTGTTCATGGAGCCATGCCAGATGTGGCTAGTTGACAGGCTGGTCAACTGTACATTGTGCATGAGGCTACCACTGTGAGCAAAAAGTCGGGATGCTCCTTGCTAAGGGGTGAGGTATGTGACTAGGAACTGTGGTAAAGCTAACAGAGCAAGAGACCTGCAAAAAACACAAGACCTGAAAGACCACAGGATACACAAAATAGAATTTTCCAACAGCCTGCTTATCCTGGAGCAAACAACCCAGCTGCTGGCCAGTCGCATGAGGCAGCACACAGCCGGACAAAAAGCAGCAGGCATTACCAGACATACAGAAGAAAAGAGCCATTTGTGCAGTGGTCTGTCGTCCTCCACCTTGCAAGGGACATAAGCTCACACTATTGCCCTAGAAAAGTTCTTGCACATTTGCTCTACAGTCTGGGGTGGGGGGTTCTCCATATCATCTGACAATTTTTATGAGCCACTGTTGGGACACACTAGGCTAATTAAATGCATAAAAGCTTCAGTAAAACCACCAGGTCTGAGAGAAATCTTAGGGGAAAACACAAACAACTAGACACATATTGCAGGTTTGTCCTACGTGAAATTGGAAAAAGAGAAAATGAGCCTTTCATATCACATTGTATCCAGGTCAATCCTATCTAGACTCTCCTGAAGCAGCCACACTATATACTGTTCTTGGACTGGTAATATTTCACAGGTATATCAGCATTCGTTATTATACTAAGTTTACAGTGTTGATTGGTTTCGCTTTCAATAATCGGAGCTCTTTCTCAAGGTTAACTAGTCCATGGCTGTAGCTTGAATGTTTGATTTCCTTTTTTCTTAATTGCGTGTAGAAGCAACACATTGGAATGATTTTTGACCACCTACTGCTATATCTCATAAGATTTATATCCAGTACTTTTATTAACAGGCTAAAAAGCAGCAGCAAAGAAAAGCTTTGATGATGATAATAAAAAAACCTCTAAACCTTATTGCATACCTGTAACATCATTCCCAGAAAGATATTTTCCTAGTGTTTGCTCCACAAATGCTTTTTATATTACTGAAACTTAAATTGTAATGCTGTTGCAAGTAGGGATGAAACATTAACAAATCTAGGCTACTAGAGCTGTATGAAGTTAAGATTATACATTTCAAAGGTTTAAATAGGTGTTTGCCTAAGAGCAGCAATCTCTATGGAAAACAAGTTTGAGAAAGAAAACACCAGTTGGATTTTTCATTCTATTATCATTGAAATGGCATGGGGGTTTTTTTGTTAATGACTGAATAAATCAGAATTTCAGCTTTATAGTCACAACATTTTCTCTTATCTGTTCCATGTTTGATACAACACTGAATGACAGCTGAAGAAATAACTCACTTCACAATAAAATGTAGAGTCCTCAAATTTGAATTGGTCAGGCAGTTGGACTAGATGATCATTGTAGGTCCCTTCCAACTCCCAATCCCTTCATATTAGCTGAATTACCTCTCAGGAAAAAACTATCCCAAAATAAATGCAATTTAATTTATCATTACAACTCCAATAAGAAGAATCTGGAATATTGCCAAAGTTGTTCTTATTGAGGTGGGAAAGGTGAAAAGGGTGATCCGGGGAATTATAAACTCATGACCCCCATTCAAGTACCTAAGAAAATTGTTGAGGAAGTCATTACAGATGCCATTATGAAGTACCCGAGGCACAAACTTGCATAGCTTTCTGTAACTGTGAACTTTGTCTAATATATTAAAATTCTTTGAAAAAGTTACAATAGCAAATAACGGGAGAAGTGTTAGATATACTGTAACTTAAGCAGTTTATGATGAAACAACTCTCAGTTTTATTATGGTGAAATACAGGGAAATTTTACAAAATAAAGAATTACAGAATGAATCTTACAGGGTTTGGCATGAAAGCTATTAAGTACTTGGCCTTGTTGAACGTTTCCAGCAAGCCCGTTCAGGCCTGCACTGAAGCAGGCAGCCTCAGCACTGTATGGTTGAGCCATTAGGTTTATCCTAATTCTTTATAACCCAGATAGCTTCCCACAATCTTTCTCTAACAGAAATGCAAAGTCTTTTCCTGCTCATTATGAATTTGAAGCAAATCTTAATACAGTGCCTCTTCCACCAGCAATAGCCTTAGTAGGTTTTTAAAGAAGTGGAATAACAAACACACCACCAAAACACCACACTAGCACCACACACAGATACAAACACAAATTTGAAGCTTATGGCTGGTGAGAGAATCTTTTCTAATGCTCATCACACCCCAGTGTTATTTCCTACCTGCATAAAAATGTTGAAAATAAAATACCTGATGTCTA
>KL279127.1:391-19883 GCA_000699545.1 Podiceps cristatus | reverse complement strand
GGCCTGTCTGCAGCCCCGCCGACGGGACCGGGCTGCAAGAGCCGTCTGTGCGCAGTTTGGTCTTTCGGTGTCGCTCCTCGGGCCGAGCGCAGACCTAGCAAACAGCCAACGCTCCCTGCTCCCCAGACCTGCAAACGTCAGGGTCTCCCCCCCAACCAGCCCAGCTCTGCCCCTTCCAGTCCCAGGCCCGAGGAGGTTTGGGTCTGTCCCTCTGCCCTTCACAGGGCCGCTCCTCCATCAGCCTTTATGGTCTCAACCCTCTAACCTGTCTGGCGGGGGATTTCCGTTTAACAGCACTGGACTCCTTCAACGCTACTCCCGTCCACCAGCCCAAGGGAGGATCTTAAGGGGAGAATCACCCCTTGGTACCAAACAGGCATCAAAGCCTACACGGAGTGGTTCTTTCCTGCACCGACACAGACTTCCCACCACTTCTCCCGCACCCCGGGAGCAGGTCGGCCCCCCTACTCCTGGGTGTCCCCACTGCAGCTGAGCAGCCCTCTCCCCGGCTCTCCCCACTCCCTCCCAGCCCACTCCGGGGCTTGTCAGCGCAAACAAACGGTGATCGCATTCCAGACTGATGCGATCAGACACAGCATCCGGAGCTAATGCATCGCGTCGTCAGGGCAACAGGAACACTTGGGTTGACATGCCTGCATCTGAAAGCTTAAAAGATTATCCGTCAGCAATATAAACACTCTGCCTGTCTGCCATGCTCTGCTCTGAGGCATGGCACCCTGCTGTGGGTGCAATCCCCTGAAAATCCCCGGGATTCACCTGAATCCTGGGGACTCACACCCCACCGCCATCCCCACTCATCTCCCACCTTTAACGCCGCAAAAGACTAAATCTGAAGGCTGGACTGCAATGCTTGGGGACCTGTTACCAGGGCTGGGGCATTTGGCCGGGGGTGGGAAGGGAGGCTGGAGGCTGCTTTGAGTTGCAAAGCGAGGCAGGAGGATGCTAGGCACACACGCTTCAGGCTTCAGACATTTAGATGTTTTCTTGGCACTACAGAACATGCTTTGACAACAAAGATGCTGGCATTAGTGAGCGTTGCATTAACGAAGTCTCCACGCTGGTGCTTTCTTCCCCGTCAAGAATAAAGTCCCCAAGCAGTGCTGTTCCTTCTGAAGGGAAGGCAAAGCTTGACACGTGCTTTGGAGATCATTTTCCCAGCCCATGGCTCTGATCTGGCTCCCTACCTTGCAAACTAAGCAAGTTTTAACCAAGGGGCTGCTGGTGTGGGGAAAGGCCACTAGTGTTACAGGCACCCAAGGAACTAAACCGACCTGAAGCGCTGTGCTCTGCTGCGCACGCTGACACTGCTAAAGCGGCACTAGGAAAAGCTACAGCGGCTCCTGCGCCAGGCACTGTTTTACTCCCAAAGAGGAGCTCAGGGGAAATCCGTGATGCTCCCAGCAGGTACATCGGAGGCTCAAACAAAAGGCAATCTTTCAATGTGAATGTTCAGATATGCCCCAGTGATTATCCTTTCAAATTAGGGCATAAGCAAGTTTCCACACATCTCTGGTGAAAGTTACACTAACGAACTGCACTCCGGCAGCATCCTGAGCGACCCTTGCACATGTCCATAACACAGCAAGTGCAAGGACACGCTCACAGCTGCAAGCGTTGCAGTTACCTGACTTCAACCCCCCTGAAGATACCAGGCTGCCTTCACCAGAAACCGGCAGGGAAGAGAGAAAGAGCTGCATGAGATTGCTCCTCGCCCGTCCCCCAAGATGCTTAAATCACAGCTTGGAGAGGAAGGCTCTGTGTCTCAAGGGAGATGTAGCAACGCTGCACACCCCTAACAGTGGGTGAAAGACGCGTATCCGAATCCTGGATAACACACTTGCAGGACCAAGGAGGACAGATCCCAACTCCGAGCCACGCCGCAGGACCAGAAGGTCACGGGAAGGTGCTCAGCATGAGCTGCTGAGCAATTCCTGCTCTGAAAATCCCCACCAAGCCAACGCATGACCTCCAGAAGGGCCCTCAACTCCAGGACCAGGAAAGATACAGGGAATACAAAAGATACTCCATCTCCAGGTGAAGGAAGAAGCAGATGAGGGGAAAAGGTCTTTCCATCTCCCTCCCTGTCCTCCTCAAAATGGTGCAAGTGGTTTAGAAGGCAAACACCTTAGCGCTGACAAAAAATTTGTGTTCCAGAAATTGCAGCCAAATCCTTCTCCCATCCTTGCCACCTACTACAGGCTGCTAAATATAAACCTCCTCGGAGAGGAAGTGGGGGTAAAAATAGCACCGACATCGGTAGCTACCCCTCCTGCTATGCACAAGCCTGCCCTGTACTCGTGAGCTTTACGGCTCTGTGCAATTGTGGCTGCTCTTCCAGCTAGACCTGGATCTACCTGGCATCCGGGAGTGGGGCTCTCATTAACGTGTTTGTCAGCTGGAATTTATGGGACTCTTCTTGTTCTCGCCCTCCACTGCTCCCGGAGAGGAAGCCGTCCTGTCCCGAGTGGCCATTTGGATCCAGGTGCCCTAAAGCCGGGATCTGCTCCCGCAACCCGCGCGCTAGAAGGCCGCAGCACATCGCATGGGGCAGGTAGTGCGGAGTCCCCGGCGGGCACCCCCTCCCCGCACGCTGCCCCAGGCAGCACCCCGGGCTGTGAGGGGCTTCAGCCACCCTCGGGCTGCATTCCTCCTGGGAGAAGACATCCCCTTTTACAGCTAAAGGAGCAGCCCAGCCCTCTCCCTGCCATGGATTTCAAAGGAAGAATTGCTCGCATCTGCCTCTTGTTTTCCACCACCCTTAGTGTACTAAAGGAAGTGGAGGCATTTATTGACTTTCTGAGAGAAAGTGTCACTTGCTAAGCAAAGCAATGACATCACTTGTTTTACAGCCCGAAGGATCTCGAAAGGAATTACAGCCACCCTGGAACTGTAGTCATCTCTGGGATGGAAGAAGCCGCCTGATTAGCAACACGCAGAAACATGACGTTGCATGGTAGGACGTGAAGGGAAATGCAGGCTAAAATGGCAATATGGAATTTAGGCACCAACAGGCAAAAATGAAATCGCTCAGGTTGGAATTTGGCCAAGGAACAGGGATTAAAGCCAGCAGTGTGAATGATCTGCATTTACCGTAATATAGTCAGATAGTAAATACTTGGCTAAAACACTTCAAAGAGCCCAAAGCTGAATCCCGTCAGGAAAGCCCATCACATGATCAAGACAAGACGTTAACGATTCTTTAAACACCACATTCGAAGCCGTATTTGCTGCACTAGCAATAACTGCACTCACTGTTTTTCAGCGAACTATTCCCATAGGCATTCGGGCTGTGACTATCCACATGAATCTCACTTGATTTGTACGGCAAAACCCCCTGGCTCTCTGCTGTGGAATTCGAGAGACAGGTATTTTAGACACAGATAAGCCATCATCAGTGTATGAAACTGTCCCCTTTCTCCTTCAGCATATTGCAGGGGCTGGGAAGCAAGGCTTTCAAGCAATAACCACTTTATTGCTTTTCACAAATGATAAGTGGCTCCATTTTTTTTCTTACCATTTTAACAGACTCCTGCCCCCATTTCCCAGCAGAAAGGGTGGAAGGCTTGGAGGGAATAGTATGCTTTTTTAAGATGCTTTTTATCTCCAGAGAGATTAACAGTTGTGTTTACAAGGCAAAATGAACAGTCCTATTCAGCAGTTACGGCTTCTAGCTGTTAGGTAGCATTGATTCACTCCTGCAACTATCAGAGAATTGGTGAATTCTGCTCACAGGGCCCTATTTGCTCTGCAAACACAGCTATCGTGCAACGCTGCATGTGGCTACAGGGCTAAACAAACAACGCATCGAGGCACCAGTTGAATACGTGCCCCTCCTCCCATGGCAAGGCATGGAGACTAAAGTTGGACCCAAGCAAAGCTCAGCAGCGCGGCCCGCGTGCCACGCAGCCCTCTCCACCGGCCGCGGGTCTCTGCTCTGGCCGGCCGACGTGCTCCCTCCCAAGCCCCAGCACTGAGGAGGCGCAGGGAGAAGCTGCCTGAGCTGCCAAGACGGCTGCGCGCAGGCGACGGGAGAGATTTCGGCCCCTCCATGGTGCACGTTCCTGTGCAAACAGGAGCTCGGCACAACCCGAATTCCTCCTCCGCTCCCGACTCCCTCAGCGGGGCCAGAGGTGGGTCCTCGGGAGGTGTATGGAGGGGATCAAGGAGTGATTTGGAGCCGTGCTGGGGAGCCATAGGGAAATTCCAGCACGCTGGGGATGACTCCAATGCACACCAGGGGTGATGCTGAATTTCCTGAAGCAGCTGGGAATCCCACTGGGGCAAGGTCGGAGGGGCAGGGAAGGATCTCAGCCCCCGACAACCAAATGAACGTCTCCCCGGCTGCTCAGCTGTCGGCATGAAATCCTCCCTGGGGTAACAAGCTCCCAGACCCTCCCTCCCCATGACAGATGCCGCAAAGCACAGTCTGAGTGCCCGGGTAGATTAGTTCAAACGGACAGAGGCTGCTCTGAGCGGCAGCGAGGAACTGGCATGGCCCTGCAGATCCGGGGCCACATACCGCTCTGCCTCTGCGTTGGGCAGCGGACCCTGCCCATCAGAGCGGTTTGCAGAATTTCTCTCCCCAAAAGGTGAGTGATGAGGGGAGAGAGCAAGAGCATCTCTCCTCCCTCCACATTTGCCTCCCACCGCTCAGCTCTGCGCTTCAGGGGGCCTGACATTTCCCTCCTACACAGGGAGCAAAGCCCCTGCCAGGAGGTCAAGGTCCTGCGGGGAAGGGAGTGCAATCAATTCATATTAATCTACAGGAGCCCTGTAGCAAACAGCAAGACCATCATCCCAGGGCAGCGACTGCGCTGGGCATGATTGGAAAGGGAACTTTGGGTCTCCAGGGAGTCAGTCCATCCTCGCCTTGCAATTTTTTTGACTCCTGTACTACTGGCTTCCATGATTACAACAAATGCGGTGCACCAGGAATGTGATTATGGCAGCCAGGAGATCACTGTCCTCCCTTCTCGCATCTCAGTTCGGAGGAGGCTGGGGAGGAAAAATGATCCTGCAGCAAATGCACAAGCCTGCCTTCCACTCCGGCTCTGACCCTCTCGGCATGCCTCGCTTTCCCCAGCCATAAATCAAGAACGACGACGCATCCTTCCTCCCTTCCAGTTTGCTTGCATTTCCTCGGTTGTGAGACCCTTGCCACAGACGCCTGGTTTGTGGGGTGTCTGGCACCCAGCATGATGGGGTTTCCCTCCCTCATCTGCAGCATTGCAATTACTTCTTGGTAAGTTGCTGTTAAGAGACGACAACACAGGCAAAGCACAAGCCACGTGGAAACCGTACAGATCTCTGAGACTCTGACAGACACAAAGCTAGCCTGGGAAGGGTGAATGCTACGGAAAACTTCCTGCGAGCCCAGCCTTTGGGGACTTTATAACCTGTACTCGAGGTTATAAAGAGGTGAGAGTGGGAAGGAAAGCTGTTTTGCTGGATGCACATTTCCACTCTCCTTTGTCCCAGTCCTGACAATGAGCCCAGTAACAAGAGCACACAAAGGAGGTTTGTTTTGCCTTTGTATATTTTGCCTTCCGCTGTGTCCGCAGCCCTGTGCGGTGCAGTCAGCAGTTCTCACTTGGCTCTTCCCTTCCCGGCTCTTGGTGAGATCAGGGCAGCTCCGAGGAAGGCATTAAAATGACCGTCATTATTCCAGCAGCCTCAAAACACTAGACACTTATTCCTCAGCCGAGGCTAACCTGAGAAAAGTGTCCAGTGTTCAGCTGGGATAACAAAAGACTGCTAAGAGCCAGTTTGTCCACCACAGCCATCCCAGTCCCGGCTGGGAGCTCAGAGCTCGCATTGTCTGGGAGCTGTGCTGAGCCGCCCCGGAGGTGCTCGTGTCAGCATTCCTGTGGTACCTTCACCCTTCAGGGGACGAGTGGTCCGGGCTCGCAGCGCTGTAGGTCGGCAGATCCCCTGCTCCAACCCATCCATCACGGCTGGTTTGCACCAGAAGGGAAGACAGCGGGAAATGAGTCTCAGCAAAAGTGCGTGACTTTTACCCCTGGAGCCCGACACAACTGCGTTTGGCTCTGAGACAGAGACGCTCCCTTGGAGACTCAATTTTGCTCCGGCAGCTATCGAAGTTATTGAGACTTCATTTACAGCTGCTCGGGCGCGTGCCCCCCTGGCAGCGCTCACCGTGACGCCAGCGCTGTCTCGCTCGTACGGCGGTGCTAGACCACGACCCAGGAGACCCGGGCTGTACCTGACGCTTGGGAGCGAAGAGCCGTGCTGGGACGGCCGGGGCAGCAGCACTGCACAGCCCAGGTGTGCTCCTGGAGGTGCTGCTGATCTGCTTCATGATATTTAGCCGTTCTCTCCCCTTTTCCGTGACTCACTTTCTCCTGTCATCCTTTCACTAGACAGCGGGCACGTCTCTCACACAAGCATCACACTAGGTGTGTACCGAGCTCCTAGCACAGTGAGGAATCAACACAAGTAACTACTGAAGAGGAACATTACCAGCAAAGGCCAGCCTGGTCCCTGCCTTATATGACACTCAGCCAATTATCGGCTGACGGTTAATTAATACAATCCAAGCTGCAGTGGGGGCAGGTTGGCTCTCCCTGCTAGACCGCGGGGACCTCGCTGCGAAGCCTGCCTGCTCTGATGCCCCGTGCTGCCCTCCCCCAGCATCACCTCCCCCTTACCTGGCCGTCACGTCACACCCCAAAAGTGACAGGGGCTCCCGGATATACAAGCACGACCAAGAACGCCTTCACGGATCCCGCTGAATGCAAGACACTCCAGAAACACAGCCCAAGCCCTGCCATCCCCGCGCTGGCCGCCAGCTTTCCCAGGTGGCTGGGGGAGACAGCGAAGAGGGTGCCAGCTTCCAGCTGCCACAGAAAAGTCATTCTCAGTAACACAAAGCCTCTTATTTTCTCTCCCAGGAGAGTTTAACCTGTGGCGGAGCCTGTCAGCACCCATCCTTCCTTCATTGCTGGGTGGGAAGGAGGATGCGCATTCAGGGAGAAATTCCCTGGTGCGGGAGAGCCCAAGTCCCACAGAGCCTCCCCCCCAGCGACATCCCCGGCACACCTGCAGCTCCGTCCCGCCGGCTGAAGCTGTGCAATGCTGTCATCCGCACGCTCCCGCAGCACGGGGTACGTAGGGTCTGTTGGCCTCTTAATTGCTATTTTCTTTCCTTTTTTTTTTTTTTTTTTTTTAATTAGAGCTTTCGTTCTTTCCCCAGCCCACGCAGAGGTCCCGGAGCTGCAAGCTCGTCTGCGATTGCTGTGCAGACAAGAGCTCGTGGAAAGCCGGGATTCACTTTCCTTGCAGTGGTCAGGGGGAGCCAAGAGAAGTTATCTCCTCTCTTTAACAGAAAATACTGGAATTTTCACCCTGTGACCCATGATTTCATCTTCTACCGAAGACCTCTCCTTCCGGCACGTGAGAAGAAGGCTGAAAGGACAGTATCAGTGCAAAATGCAGACTGGGGGTAACTCATTTCTTCAGCTGCAGTGTGGAAGGCAGACAGGGGAGTCGGCTTTGACCGGCTGCCCAGGGGTGTGATCACAGCTCAGCTGGCATCACGCTGCCTCGGCTCCGCGGGGACAGCTGAGCAGAGGGATCACACAGCTCTGCTGCCCCGTCTCCTTTCGAAAAGCATTCCTAGGGAGGGTATTTAAAGAAACAGAAGTTACATCCTCTGCACCCAATAGTCACGTGGAATTTATGAAATGCAGCTACCCCTAGTGCAAAAAAAAAAAAGGGGGGGACAGAAGCCAGCACACAACGGAATGGTGAAGAGAAGAAACAAAAGCCAGAGCATCTCAAAAAGTCTTACCAGAGGGAACCTGGTATCAAAGATCTTGACAGGACCTAATTTCCCGGAAAAAACAGAAAATGGTTTTAATATAAACAGAAGCACAACATTTATAAGAAGCAGCACCACCACAAGCACTCAAAGCAATTAAGAGCTCGGCATTTCGCCATGCATTTTCTGGGAGAGTTGAAACGCAGAGTCCAGCTTGCCTTGCTCTGCCCTGATAAACCGCACTTACAGAAGGGCTGAGACTGCTGCCAGTTATGCTCTACAATCGGTAAATACCCGGCAATGGGAGGAGGAGCTGGGGAGACTGCACAAAGAGCTTCACACAGGATTAACGCTCCTTCCTCCCCCAGCAAGCTCCCAGCTCAAATCCAGCAGCTCCTTGGAGCTGACACCGCTAATAAACCAGCCTCCCCCTTGCCCTCGGACAGATCTTTCTGCAGCAACAGGAGAAGAAATGAATAAAAGGGGACGGTGTTCCTGACCTACTGCTCCCCACTCCGGACAGTTTCCAGTACCAGCTAACAAATGGGTTTCTCCCCAGGACCACTGTTTGGCATTAGGCACATAAAACTCTTTGCAGCAGGGTTTCAAATCTGTTTTATTTAAAGCTCTGGAATAGTCACATGGTAGTAAGGTAGTGAGCAAACACTGCGAGTCTACTCCCCTGCCAAGGATTGCGCTAATCTGGTGTTTAATCTTAAACCAGTTGTGCACCCACCCTTGGAGGGCTTTGCGCACGTGTGTGTATGTATTTCTCCCTCAGACGTGAGGGAAATGCAGCCACACAGGTAGGGAGCGAGGTGAGCCAATGCTTGAGGAATCGGAGGATTTCAAAACACAGCACAAACTGGAATTACTTTTGGCATCCCCGTCTCCCCCATAAGGGCAAGAGTAATGCTGCAGGATCTTTTATCTGGTCCCTCCCTTATCGCGTAGCCACAGTGGTGCTTGGAGCCCCAGCCGGGGCTGAGACGTGCAGTGGGCATCCCTGTGATCTTTCTGGCTTGGCTTTGCTTCCCGGATCCACAGCCCACACCTCGTCCTCGCGATCAGAGACGGGATCGCTCAAGTCCTCGCTCCAGCTGGTGGTCGGGGACTCCTGCTCCACTAAGCTGCCGTCAAGGCTGGGGGAAGGCAGGAGATGTAAAACGCCTCCTCAGCCAAGAGGTGGCTGCCAGGGATCCCAGTGTGGTAAGAGCCCTGTGTTGAGGCGGGGAACTTGGCAAGAGCCCCGCGTTGCTGCCTGGACGCCAGGCTTCCAGACGCCCTGCACCAGCACGAGCAGCCTCCAGGGATGGTTCTCCCTGGCCCCCGGCCTCTGCACATGCACCGCCTGGAAGGCCGACAGCGCTTCGCCTGCCTCGGGGGGATGCACGACTTGTGCCCTCCTGCTGCAAACCCTTCAAGCTGCTCCTGTACAGAGGATTCCACCCGCTTTCCTGGCCCCTGCGCTCTCTCTCCCCCTCCCCGTTTCAATGTTCAAGTTTTTCTCCATAGGCTGAAGGGAGCCAAGTGTCCCTGCCATTCCTTCTCTGGCTTCTCAGATCGCAGCGCTGATACCGCCGCCAGTAACACTGCACTCCTTATTTCTGCACATGAAGCATTTCCACTTTGCAGAGAGCGAGGGGCTGGGCAACACGGTGAAAACCAGACATTGTCTGGGCCACATGCAGGGAAGGAATAATGCAGAAACAAACACCAAAAGAGATTTTTCACAGTAGCAAATGTCTCAGGGAACAAGTAGTGAAAGCAAATGAAGCAGATCCTCAAATAGTCCTGCTGCACTTCGGATGTGACTAGCACAATCGACATTAAACGAGGGCCTCCCCGGGGCGTACGGCAGCTCCTGACATCTGGGAGTTGCCAACCAGCTTGGACGTGTGCCCATATGGCAAAAACCTTCTCAGTAACTGTCTTGCCTCCTCCACCAGCTTCCTCAGAAAGAGCTGGGAGAGCCGAAAGACTCTGAGATGCAGAGACACTCCCTCCCCTTTGCTCCTCATCCAGAGGTGCTCCCGTGTGCCTCCCTCGCCCTGGCAGCCCAGGACAGGGATGCGCTTGCAGGTCGGACTGTCCTGCTATGTCCGTGCTGTACCTCCTCTGCTCGGGAAGCTCTTTATCAAGGATTTTGCACCATTTTCCTTAAACACAGGGATGCTTCCAGGAGCCTGTGGGATTGCCCAAGAGCCCAGCCCAGGCCCTGTGGTGGTGCAAGCTCTCCTGGATCCTGAACCCACTGAGATGCTGCCTTCCAGGAAACCTCTGTCCCTGAGAGAGCCGCACGCGCTTGCAGGGCATCCTCAGCCACCCTCCTGCGCTGCCTGCAGACCATAGGATCATAGGATTGTCAAGGTTGGAAAAGACCCTTAAGGTCATCGAGTCCAACCGTTAACCCGTCACTTCCAAGTCAATCTGAAGGATCTCTTCAAGCACCGCATCTCTCCCTTCTTTAAATCCCTTCAGGGAGGGACACTCACCCCCTTCCCTGGGCAGCCTGTTCCAACCCCTGACCCCCCTTTTGGGGAAGAAGTTTTTCCTAATATCTAACCTAAACCTCCCCTGGCGCAGCTTGAGGCCATGTCCTCTCGTTCTATCACTTGTTACTACAGAGAAGAGACTGACCCCCACCTCACTACAACCTCCTTTCAGGTAGTTGTAGAGAGTTGTAGAGACACCTGCCTCCCCACGGCGCTTACCCTGCCCAGCCAGGCACCCCCGTGACTACCACGTTTTCATGGTAAACCAAACACGGACACGTCTGGGTACCAAATAGAGATATCCCAAATGAAACATGTATAAACAGATTAAGCATGCCTCAGTGCCTGCAAACCTCTGCTCACTTCCCTATGGAGGGCAACATTTCATGCATATCTGGGAACTCGGCAAGCGCACACTGTTTAGATAAACCTTGTTCCTTGTTAAACTGTAAATAACATCTGTTTCGCCAAGCCAAGCCCCAGCTCACCGCTGAAAGCTGCAATGTCAATCATGGGAATGGCAGACAAAGTAAGTATATTGGGTGGGTCTTAAACATAAAGAATTCATATCTCTCTTTTTTTTTTTTTTTCCAGCTCATTTTTCCTCTTCTCTCTTCACTCCCCACCCCCTGCACTTTAAAACCTGTCGCAACTCTCACTGCATACTGGCTGAGTCCCCCCACAGCTGCCCGCAGCTCTGGTGTCCTTGACAAGCCAGATGGGTTTGTGCACGAGCCTTGGAAGCTGGGGAAGATAACAGAGCCCAGCCTGAGATAAACAGAGCGAAAGAGAGCGAGGGAGAGCAATCCCCCGCAGGAAAACCCACGGCTGGACTCACCAGTCCTTGGACACTGTTAGGAAGAGATAGGTGCTGGGCCACCCCACACGCTGACCCGTGGCCTCCAGTCCACCGCCCTTTTGTAAGACGTCAGAAGCACGTCTGGAAATAATTTCAAATATAGCCCCTCCCACTCCCCCCAAATCAAAACACAGACATATTTCCATGTAGTTTTTGGTTACAGGCCACAAGAGTCAAGGGGACTCAAAGCTCAGAAAGCGAGATGAAAGGGGACTACATCAAGCAGGGCTGTTCAAAGCTCACTTGGTTGTATTCAATTCTACTCCTCTCCTGCCTCGCAAGCTGATAAGCTGCATGCTTCATAGGAAACACTCGAGATAAGAAAGGATTATAATCCTGAGACCCAAAGAGACGAGAGATTTGGCCTACGTTCACACAGCAGAGCATCAGCCGAGCCGAGGTGCCCCCCTCTCACCGCCGCACCAAATTCTTATCTGGTTTAATACTGGTGGGGTTGCTTGTACGCACCGCGACTAACTGCACTCGCAACACTGCTATCATAGTGC
Organism: Podiceps cristatus; assembly: GCA_000699545.1. Classification (NCBI taxonomy): domain Eukaryota; kingdom Metazoa; phylum Chordata; class Aves; order Podicipediformes; family Podicipedidae; genus Podiceps; species Podiceps cristatus. The sequence goes on along the minus strand of KL279127.1, from coordinate 8,222 downwards.
GATTAGTTGCACAATTAATCGTTAATAAGAAGGGATTGAAAGGGATTAAGTACTTGAATAGAACACATGCTGCTAATGGTAATTTATAAAAACACGCCTTCTCCCTCAGATATTGTGTCATGTTTGGTTTTGGTTTTTTTTTCCTGGCATGAAAATGACTCAATCAAACCTTTTCTCTGCACCTCCTGCACAGGGAAATACCTGTTCCCATCGCTGCGCGGCTGCAGCCGGGTCTGAGAGGAGTCCAGCAGCGCGCCGGGCACCCCTGCACACCCCAGCCATGGCTCCCTAGGGACAGGGCAGCAACAAGAGTGACGGGAAAGCTCCCCACTGCTGCTGCTCTTCCCAGGGGCTTTGAGAGGTACTGCTAAAGCAGGAGGGTCATGGTGGAAGGGGGGGATGCGAGGGTGGTACTGGGAGGGGTGTGCTGGGGTGCTGTGATGGTTCATTTAATGGAGAGGGCAGTTTGGGGACACAGAGGCAAGCTGCATTTTTAATTCCCTTTTGGACGAGACACAAAACAACCCCTGGGTATGACCAGAAAGAGCATTAAAACCACTAGTTCTGCCTCCTCCTCAGACTCCCAGGCAGGTAATGTTGTCTCTCTGTCCCCCACACACCAATTTACATTGCAAATGGTGTTTGCAAATTCCTGCCTAAAACCCGGGTACTAGGAAGGCCGCCCAGGTGCCTCCAGACCATCCGCAGCCTTTCTGGGACCCTTCCAAAGGGCTGAAACAGCCCCGAGGCGCCTGGGCCACCGACTGCGGGGCTCAGACTACCACTCCTGCAGCTTCAGGTCCCCGTGTCCCCGTCTCCCTTGAGCTACAGGCACAGCAGCAGCTCTTGATGTTGACGATGATTTGTGATGGCCCCGACTGCCCATCCTCCCCCACCTCAGACCCACATCGGAGTTTTCTGCTTGGAATCAAAACCCAAACCGGTGGAAAAACAAACCCCTTGGCTCCTCTGAGCAGGGCCGTCTGAGGCATCCCTTTGAGGTTTCTTGCCTCGACCACACAAGCCTACAGCGAGACTTGGCCCTGCAGAGGTGTCCTCTGCACCAGGCAGCATTTCAGTCTCTAGCCCTTCCTTGAAAAATAAAATATGCCAGCTGACGGACTAAGGTGCTGTGCAGGTTCTTCCCCTGCTCCATCTGAGGCTGCTGTGAGGGGTGACACGGGCTCTGTGCTGTCCCCCAAGGACCCCCCAGGACAGAGACCGGCAGCTCTGCTCACACCCATCCCGAGCGGGCGACGGGGACCGACTCCATCGCGCCCTGCGCAGGGGGTCCCTGCGGCCCGCGGCACTCCGGTGCGGCACTGCTGGCAGAGCAGCTCCCCGACCGTGCCGAACCTCCTCCCGGGATGAACAGACGCTTTCAGTCTCCGGGGCTGCTAATTCACCTCCTCTGGCCGCGCTCCGGAAACATGCGATATCAATGCCTTTACTGTAGAGGCAGAGCGCGAGGGCTGCAAAGGTTTGCCCCTAGATGTGGTCATCTTCAAGCAGGTCGGGGAACATTGGCAGACCTGCAAAAGAGGTCCTCCTCGCAGCCACGGTCCGGGACCTAGCCGTTCCCTGTTCTGGACTAACACTGGCCTTCAGTCCCCTAATTGCAAACATGAAAAGCAACCGGCGCACAGAGGTATCCAGGCCGGCTCGCTGTGTCCCTTCTGAGAGCTCGATGGGCAGGGCTGCAAGTCAGATACCACCACGATGGACAAAATAGAAAGGACAGATAAGAAAAGGCTGGGATTTGTGAGATACAGTTTGTTCCCGACCGCCTATACTTCCTGTATCCTCTGGCACAGTGATTTCCATGCAGTAATTAGTTAATAATTACAAGCTGACCAACCCTCACGAATATCTCTAGCAGAAGGAGCAATATACGCTTCGGGCTGAATGCAGATTTTCCTTACGGCTTCTCTCTTGCACTTAAATCACTGCTCCAACTTGAGGCACAGAGAACAGATGCCAGGCAGGTTCTTATGCCTACGGTAACACGGGAATGGTTCCTCGCTCTTCTGTGATCACTGTTTGTTCAAGGATTGCCAAGCGTTTCACTAATGCCAACAGTACCCCAGCCTAGCTGTGAATTTGGCTATTATCCCCTGCCCAGAGACAGGAAATACAGAAATACAGAGACGGGATGGGACTCACCCAAGGTCAAATAGCAAGTCAATGGCACGGCCAGGAAAAGAGTCCAGGAGATCTGGTCCTGGATCCTGCCTCCCAACCACTCCCGCAGCACCGTTTCCTTTGGTCTGATGTTTATAGATCACCGTATTGGGGCTGGATCCCGAACTTCGGAAGCTCACGCTCTACCAGGTCACCGGCGATGCTGGTACTGCAGACATGAGTGGCAGCTGCCAGTTCTCTGCGTTATCCGGGTGACAGCAGAGATGACACAAGCACATATTACAGAAGAGTTTCTACCACGAAACTAGAGAAGATTTGTGACACTCACAGCCTTGGCTGGTGACAAAATTGCCGTGTCTTGTGCTGCTGTGGGCCTACTGACTTCAGCGGAGTGATGCCGATTTACACCACTTGAGCATCTGGTGAAGTAAAGCAGAAAGTGGAATTTAACCTACCACCATGGGTAGATGCAATATGAGGATGCATTTTCTGGGTGAAAAGAGAACACTTCATCTGCTATTATGCTCTTCAAACAGTATTTTTAGAGTCTAAAATAATTTTTTTTTTTAAAAAAAAAAAAGGCCCAAAGTGCTATTGAAGATCGCTGTAGGTCCCTGGACGCATCTTTGGGTATCTACAGCTCTGCAGCATTTGCTCCAGCACAGGCTCGGTCCATAAGCCACCAGTCTAAGCTTTCCACCAAATAAATCATGTTAGAAGGCATAAAACCGAGCTCCAGGTGATGTTCCACACCGGAATACAGAAAAAACCCAACACTGATGAATTTAGATGCATGTGAATGTTCACAAGCGCAGAGTTAAGGCTCCCGTTCATAAACCTCGTCAGATTTAGCAACTAAAAAAAGATACGGCTTCAAGAGTGGGCAGTGCTGGGAAGAAGCGGGTGTGAGGGAGAAGTGACAGTGGGGGGGTTGCAGCTAAATCTAATTGGGTTCACGAATCACAATCCTTGAGTGACCATCATATTAACACCAAATAATTAAATAGACTGAGTAAAAATAAACTATTTAAATCAAAATAGAGAGGTAGCAGAAATAAACAGATCGTTTGGAATGTTTCTGCTTCCCAAAAAAGGCACATTTTGATTTCTTCAGAGGTTTCAGTGTTCAGCCTCTCCTTTTTAATTTAGCCATTCAATTAAAAGTCACCAAAAGAAGACCAGCACCCCATGAAACCGGTCAAATCCAGCCCCCCGCCCCACTCCAAAGCCCCTGGCTGAGGAAATTTGGGTTATTTTAAAGGAAACAGGTGAGAATGTCAGAGGTTGAGGAAGAAAGAGAGGAAGGGGAGAGGGTTCATGTAGAAGTCTTCAGTAATAAAAACATGACTGCATGGCAGCTCATGAGCAAAAACTGAAAGGGTGCCTAAAAGACAAATAAAGTTCATGTCACGCCAGACCACAGCAAGAGATGGGCTGTTTGCTGCAGACCAGCACAAACCAGCACATGCTGGACGGAGTTTTAGACCTCAGGTTTGAGACCCAGTGATGGGACCTTGCTAACAACAGGACTACGCTCCTTGCCTCAGCTTCCCACCTGATAAATGAGGATGATAGTACTAGGTCAAGAGTGGTGCGAGGGTGAGTCGTTTGGGTGTAATTAGCAAAATTTAAAAGGAACAAAATAATTGGATTGAATGTCCCATTAATGGGCAACCAGGCGCCTTCAGCAGCAGCGCCCTTCCTTCCAGGGGCACGCAGGACCTGCGCGCTTTCCCCTCCCGTGCGCTGACCAACGGGCAGTAAAGCCACCACCGCTCCATCCTCTTCCCGTCCTCCTCTTTGCATCACAAGCAGTAACGGCTCTGATGACACCGTGTGCTCCTGCAACGCTGGCAGAGGTGACTGGTACCAGACGCTGACAGCTCTGTATCAGAAATTTGCTACTCAAGTGATTTATTACTTTTGTTATGGTAGTGCCTGCCGGCCTCAGAGATTGAGGACTCACTGTGCAAAAAGCAGCGATGAGAAATTGTCCCTGCTTCAAAATGCCCCTGATTTAAATCCACAAAGGAAGATAAAAGGGAAACAGAACACAGGGCCAGGCTCACAGCGGGTCAGCGTCAGAGCCGGGCTGTCCGTGCGCAGCCCGAGACGCTCTGAAATGTCTCCCCCTGAGCTGCTCTGGGAGACCTGGTTCCCAAAAAGCAATGAGCATCCATCTTTGAAAACAGCAGGTCGAGCATCCCTTCGTTCCACAGCGTGAACGCTTTCGGAGTTAGTTATCCTCCCAGCAGCCTGGTGTGGCAGGGATGGAGGCTGATGTAAGACAGGAGCGCAGAAAAGCCACAAACAAAAACGGAAGAGCCGGTGGTGGCATCTGAATCCAACTCTCTGAAGCAAGTGCCCCAGAGCCGGGAGCATCCTTCCGCTTCACCAGCTGTATTCCCGCAGGTCCTGCCTACACTTGAAACTGTGGTGCATTATGCATTCAGCGCACGAGTGAGAATTTTAACAAGAGCCCAGCTGCTGCTCAGGTGTGAAAAGAAATGGCCAGATTTTCAGCAGAGATCAGCCCAGTGGGCAGGCACGCCGTGCTGAAGATATGTGGACATTTCCCAGCGGGAATGCGGCAGGCCTAGCCTGCCTGCAAAAATCTAGCCTTAATTGTGGTGGCTTGGAGTCTGTCCCTAAAACAGCGAGGAAACCCGGAAGGCAAGAGAATACAGATCTCAAGTTGTGATGGGAGATGTAGCAAGAAGGAGCCGCACAAAAGGAGGGAGGCAAAGAAAGAACAAGGGAGATGAGAGATTGCAGCGGTGTCAGCAGCGCAGATGAAGCCCAGTCTCTGAAGGCTTGCTAGCTCCCTGCCTTGAAAACAATTTCACACCAGCTTCTTTTCTAGCCAGGCTGCCTAGACAAAGATAGGCGCTCGGATTGTGAGCGACTGAGCAAACAAGCAGCAGATGAGCAACACTGGCTGCAGGCAAAAGGCTACCTGAAAAGAAACCTTGATTAGAAATGTAAAGAGAGAGCAAAAGATGCTGGGTCTGATTACAGATCGACTCAGCAAAGTTAATTGTTCACCAGATCGTAATCTGGGCTTTCACATCTACGTTAATCAACAGGTTGCTTTCTGCCATCAGTTTTCCCTTTACAAACAGCAGAAGCAAGTTAATTTAGAGAAAAGCAAACCCAGCAGGCCAAACCTCTGCATGGACAGAGTTTGCCGAAAGCAGCTGAAGGGCCTTTTTAAAATAGAGACCTTTTACTGTTTTTCTGCCTCTAAAGACGTAAACCGAGACCATGTCATCGCCCAGAGCTGACCTTCCAGGGTTCCAGTACACTAGTTAGGCAGAGCCCAACTCACTCCGGGCTGGGGCGGGATCTTTTCTGAACTCTATAGTTGGCCCCAGAGTCCAGACCCCCCGTCCTGTTGCCTGGAGAAGCTGCTTTGAAGTCTGCCTCAATTTCCCTGAGCATGGAAAGAGAAATTGGGAGGCTCTTACTGAGTATAAACCCTCCTGGAAACTTCCTATTATTTGGACATGACTCCAAACATGTGTCCCAGGTTTTCTGGACATTCTCAGACCTCCTGGCCCAAACCTCAGGTCTGTATGGAAGCCAGAGGAATGTCTCAGGGTTTACAAGGATTGACCAAACATTCATTTCTCTCCAGAAGGACAGACCAAGGGGATGGTCTTAGTGGAAACTGCAACGTGATATTTCAATGCATACACAACATACGGAAAGTACATATACAGGTTGCTGTCCCACCAGGCGGCGGGGTGCAGCACAAAGGAGAGTGGGAACGGAGGGATCCTCGTGGATTTGGGAGCTCAGAAGTCAATTCCCCGTGCTACAACAGGCTCCCTGGAGCACCTTGAGCGAGCCATTTTGTCTCTCCACTTCCCCATACGCAAAATGAAGCTGCCTTCATCTATGTTGTCTAGTTACAGTGCCAGCAGCAGAAGGCAAAAACTGCCTCCTCCTGCACCCGTGCTCGTGGCACAGCGGGGACCCCAGCCCCTGCCTAACTGCGACGAACAAGGCAGCGACAACGGCGACAAATGCATACGACGGGCGGCAGCTAAAGGTTTAAGGCAGCTCGTTTGGAAGCCGGTAAAGAGCAGCTGGGCACGTCAGCTGCATTTCAGTCACCTGTAGCGTACGAGTATGTGACACCCTCACCTCGCTCTGTCACACGCTTGCCAGGGAAGCCCGTCTGAGGGCCCATTCAAGGGGCCACAAAGAGGGCTTGTTCAGTGACAGGGGCCTTCACAGCATTGAGACACGTATTTTAGTGCTTCCACGCCTGTCTCTGCCAGCATCCCGAAGCTCTACAGCAGGGAGCAAACCTCTGAGAACAAAGCAAGGTCAAGTGTTAACAGCTGGGGGAACTCAGACGTGGGGACGCGGTGATGTGTCCAAGGTCAGACAGAATCCGTGGCAAGGCCGGGGATAGGGTCAGGTTTGCAGAGTCCTGTTCTTTAGTTACCAAATCTCCTCTCTTTTCCGAGCAGGGTAAGAGAGGAGGAACTCCCAGCCATCGCTGGCACGGTTGTTCCACTACTCATTTATTAATTGCCCTCATTTGCACATGGTACCAGTAATCTCCTGCATTAGTGAGTAAGTCTGGGCTCTTGGAAAGAAATCGGTGAAATCTGCAAAACCTCCCATCAGAAGTGGTCCCACCCGGAGAACGGGCACCCAACTTGCACAGCAGCTTTCTGGCATGACAAAGAGAGTTTAAAAATCAGCCAGCTGTGAGCTGGATGCCTCACACAGACACACACAGAGATGAAGTTTCACGGATGGGGTGCCAGCTGGTGAACAAGGTGCCTCTATTCCTGCCTCTGCCGCTTCTTTGCATCAGGCTCTTGGACATGTCACATCCCATCAACGGACTTGTATCTTCTCCAGGAAGGAAAGGGTGCTCTAGACTACCCTAGGCTATGCACTTTGAGATCTCAGCGTGCCACCACTGATGTGCTCCCGTGGCCACTAACTGACCAGTTATCTCATGGCCTGGTGTTCGCATCGAGGGAATCTTTTTGGGATGATGGGATCTGGTTTTCATGACCTCTCCACAGATGGGGTGACCCAGATGCCCCGTCAATGCCTGGTGAAGCTGGAAAACGGGACTGCTTGCATTTACCGCATTTCAGCTCTGTGTGTTAGCTACACGCTGCCCCGTTACCACGGAGGAGGAAATTAATCCTGTTTCCTTGCAGGAAGGGGGTCCTGTCTGATGGCACTTGTCCTCTCACAAATCTCATCTGGAGGCACTAACCTTCTGCCTGCTGCCTCTTCAAAGCGCTTCCCCTGAAGGCACCATCTTCAACCCCCAGCTCACCTACCTCGCACCATTCATTTGGCTGATGCAAAGCACGAAAAGCCCAATGCCAGCAGCCCCAGGCCTGACCCTGATGCTTTCTCCTTTTCAGAGCTAATGCCACCATTGTGCCCATTTTTTTTTCCCCCCCCAGCCAGCACGCTCTTTCCAGTTTGTTTTCATGGAAAGAAGAGCCAGTCTATGAAAGCCTGACTCTACTAGTGCCGGCATGGCAGTCAGACCAGCTCTCAACGGGCAGTATTCCCTGGGGAGCCCCTGGCCAGCGAGAAGGGGACCAGGCGTTCTGCGGGCAAGTTCTCCACACCCCTGGGAACTTGTCAGAGCAACAGGCATGTTGGAGAGATGCAGCTGATACCGTGATACCGACAGCCACCA
>JMFS01096699.1:0-11061 GCA_000699545.1 Podiceps cristatus | reverse complement strand
GGCTGACCCTCACTTATACCAGCCATGCCGTGTCTGGTACGGAACACTCTGGCCAGTTTAGATCAACTATTCTGGCCGTGCCCCTCCCAGTTAAGTGCCATTAAGTGTTTGCACCTGCACATCAGCAAAGCTTGGGAAACTCCAAAATGTCCTTGATCGTTCAGCAGCAATGAACAACAGCAGTGTACTATCACCATGTTTCACATACTAAATCCAAAACACAGGAGCTGCTGAAGACAAAAGTAGCTCTGTCCTGGCTGAAAACAGGACATTGGTGTAAGTTCTTAATAGCTGGAGGTAAAAGAAAACCTGTCCTTTTTTAGAAGGACAAGGAAGAGTATCTGGGGAGGTACAGGCCACACACGGGAGGGACAAGAAGCCAGCCTAGCAAGGGCAAATTGTGCCTGATGAACCTGGTAGCTTTCTGTTATAAGATTACTTGCTCTCGTGGTAGTTGTGACTTCACTAAGACTTTAGACAAGGTATATCCTTATAGCCAAGATGGTTAGATATGGATTGGATTGGTGACTGCAAGGTATGTGTAAAATTGGCTGGACTTCTGGTTGCAAAGTTGGCAGCTGGTTACTAGCAGCAGCATTTTGCAACAATAGGACCAGTGCTGTTGAAAATCTTTATTAACAACTTGCATCACGGGAATGAATGGGAAGTTTGTGAGTGATGCCAAATCCAGGGTCGTAGTTATGCTGCAGAGCAATGCCAGTATTCTTAACAACCTGGAGGCATGGTGTGACAGAAACCTCATGAAATTCAGCAGCAGCAAATGTTAAGTCTGTAGCTATGATAGAATACCCCCATGCAACAGCTGAAGCTGGGTACCAACAGGCTAGAGAGCACCTTTGTGGAGAAGGACATGCGAGTGTGTCCCGTTGGACAAGTTGAATGTGAGTCATCAGTATGCCTTTGTGGCAAAGGCAGCCAACTGTATTCTGGGCTGTATTAGCATAGACAGCAGGACAGGGAAATAGACCTGTGACCCCATCTGGAGTACTGTGTCCAGTTTGGGATTCCCCAGTACAAGAGACACAAGAACACAGGCCATTCTGAAGGACTACAAAGATGTAGTGAAGCTATTCAGGGAGAAAATTAGAGGGGCCAAGAGCCCAACTAGAACTCGGTCTGGCTATTACAGTAAAAGATAAAAAATGCTTTTATAAATACATTAACAACAAAAGGACTAGGGAGACTAGGAGGGGAGTTCCCCAGGGCTCAGTGTTGGGGCTACTCCTGTTTAATATCTTCATTGATGATCTGGATGAGGGGATCAAATGCACCCTCAGCAAGTTTGCAGATGGCACAAAGCTGGGTGAGAATTGTTGATCTGCTTGAGGGTAGGAAGGCTCTTCAGAGGGACCTGGACAGGCTGGATCAAAGGGCTGAGGACAATTGTATGAGCTTCAACAAGGCCAAGGGCCGAGTCCTGCGTTTGAACCACGACAACCCCAGGCAACGCTACAGGCTTGGGGAGGAGTGGCTGGAAAGCTGCTGGGCAGAAAAGGACCTGGGAGTGCTGGTTGACAGCCATCTGAACATGAGCCAACAGTGTGCCCAGGTAGCCAAGAAGGCCAATGGCATCCTGGCCTGCATCAGGGATAGTATAACCACCAGGGCTAGAGAAGTGATTGTCCCCTGGTACTTGGCCCTGGTGAGGCTGCACCTCGAGCGCTGTGTTCAGTTTTGGGCACTGCAGAACAGGAGAGACATTGAGATGCTGGAGAGGGTCCAGAGAAGGGCAATGAAGCTGGTGAAGGGTCTTGAGAACAAGCCTTATGTGGAGCAGCTGAGGGACTTGAGGTTGTTCAGTCTGGAGAAAAAGAGGCTGAGGGGAGACCTTATCGCTCTCTACAACTACCTGAAAGGAGGCTGTAGAGAGCTGGGTTGGGTCTCTCCTCCCAAGTAACAGGCGAGAGGACAAGAGGAAATGGCCTTAAGTTACACTGTGGGAGGTTTAGATTGGATACTGGGAAACATTTCTTTACTGAAAGGGTTGCCAGGCACTGGAGCAGGCTGCCCAGGGAGGTGGTTAAGTTACCACCCCTGGAGGTATTTAAAAGATCGGTAGATGAGGTGCTTAGGGATGTGGTTTAGTGGTGGTTGGGCATGGCTGGACTGGATGGTCTTAAAGGTCCTTTCCAACCAAGGGATTCTATGTTCTATAGTGGAGCAAGTCTGGCAGAGGTTCTGGGAGCCATCTGATTGGGGGCTGGAGCATATCACTTATTAGGAAAGGCTGAACATTGGGTCCATTGATTTATATAGGGGTGGGGAGAACCCTTTCATATTTAAAAAAAAAAAAAACCAAGCAAGCAACCACCAAAAAAACCCAAAACAAACAAAAAAATAACGCCCCAAAATACTGAAAAAAACCAACAACCCCCACCTGCCACAACCACAACCCAACAAAACACCCATCTAAAACAAACCCCTCCCCCCATACATTCTTAAATCATCAGTCTCAATAATAAAGACTTACAGAGGAAAGTATTTCCATTGCAAAAGTTTTTAGTGTCATTTGAATCTTTTTAAACTAGAGCACTTTTTTCCTTACAGATGGGAAAGAAGACCTTTAAAACACGCCTTATTGCTATGATACCATATTGTTACATTATAGTCAAAGGACTTTGTAGAATATAAATTTCTTTCACTCACTTCATTTCTATGAATTAATTTGCTTTTTAAATTAAATCTGAGCTATACTGATGGGTGTGTATATATATGTATATATATTTTTTAAAATAATTAGAAACGGGGGTGATTGGCTATGTCTAATGGCCTAACCATTTTGATTTATGAAAAAGTTGAGAATTATGCAAATATATAAACTGCAAGAATGAATTCTATGTACCTTTAAAAAAACCAAACCAACCAATCCACCCTATGAAATAGTAAAATATTCCTATAAGGCAGAAATCTAAAACAAGGTAAGACTTATAAAAGCTGTATTTCCACGTCCATGTAAAATGTATTTGTGTATTTGATGGCAAAGTGAGTTGGCTCCTTTAGCACTTCAGTTTGGCCTTTTGTGACAGAAGGGAGAAACAGCTCAGAATTTCCTAGGTTAGCTGGAAAAACAATTTTTATTTTACAAATGTAAAGATCTAAAAATAAGCATGTAAATTTGCTGTGTTGTCCAACCTGGGGAGAGGGGTGTGTGTCAAACCAAATTCTGTAAATTTCCACACAAATCCAAACCGAATCTCATTCATTTGAAAATGCATGATATTAAATGTAAATCTTAATAATAATTCTCAGTAACACTGCTTTCACTTACACCTGCATCAGAATATTCTGTTACATATTTGAAATGTTAATTGTGAGTGAATGCTTCAGATAATGAGAAGGATTGTGAGTACCAGCCTATTTAGATAGAAAGCTGGAGTAGGAAGAAGGTAGTCCACATAATTAGGGGACAGTCTTTCATTTACCCCATTAATAATATTGTAGGTCTTTGTGATCTCTGTAATCTGTTTTTTGGATCTTCTGGCAGGGACATCGAAGCCTATTACCAGGTGACAGTCTAAAATTTACAGTATGCTAGAACTGAGCAAAGCCTGTGATTTTAAGATGTGAAGTAAAATAAGAATGCTTTTCCAACTTTTGTTTCTATATAAATTCAAAATAAACCTTTTGTTGATTTTTTTTTTTTTTTTAGTTTATTACATTTAAGAGGTTAATGAGCATTGCGTCAGGTGTGTTTGTGGAGAGTGTAAAACCCATCTTGAACTTTTGGGATTGCAGAGTGATTTGTCTCTTACTTAAGTCTTCCCCCCAAAGCTTTAAGGGGCTTGAAAATACCTTTGGTTTGTTTCAGATCATGCTTCTTCCTAATTTTCCTAGTGTACTGGGAAAGGATAACATATACTAGAGAAGATAAAATTGTCAAATCTTCCTTTTCCAGTAAAGTCAAATTGATTGATTTGATCAGAATGAAGAAACATGGTAAATTCCACCAGTACTCCCTCATAAGTACTATTAGTGTGCAGAGCTCATAGAAAACAAGTTATCAGTTGTTTATTGGGGTTTTTTTTGTTTTGGTTTGGGTTTTTTTCTGTGTTTTTTTGTTTGGTTTTGTTTTTTTTTAAATGAATGTGGAAACGGTACAGGGATGTCCCAAGATTTTACAATGCTGTTCTTCAATTCTGTAAGCAGAAATCATACTGTAGAACTCGAGAGATCTTGATTTATCACCATGTAGACCTCCAGCAACTCCTGAATATTGCATTGAGATTAAACTAATGAAAAATGTTTTGCCAGATTGTATCAAAGTGCTAGTATATCTTCTATGGTAAGATACTAATTTTGAGAAAGGTGTCCTCCTACAGTCCTATAGGCTTTGTAAAGTCTTATAGCTTACAGTAAATACAAAGATAAATGGCCTAATACCTGATAAAAGATGACTGTCAAGTAGAAAGTTAAATGTCATCTTTTGTCTAATTAATTCTTTCTTGTTTTGTAATGTTGCTTCCTAATGAAAGCTTGGGCAGAGGATCAGACACACTACTTTTTTCAGGAAGAGAATGTAATGAAATAAATATAGGGTCATGATAAGATGTGAAATACTGTAGTAAAGAAATGAATTAAAATGACAGAAAAATAGTCTAGCATTTTCCCCTCTCCTGTTGTCTGTCTGTGGAATATGTACCAATACTAGGAGACATAGTGGCCAATTTCCTGCTTCAAGTGCACAGTTAAAAGTTTCTTATCTGTTTATTTTGGTAAGTAAAATGCAGTGTTTTTTCCAACTATCAGTGATTTGAAACTTTTATTTTTTAGGTGATATGCAAATGTATCCTTATGACACTTTTTAGGAAATAGTTTTCCTACCTCCCAGACAATTCCAGTCTAGCACAGTTAAGCCAAACACACTGTTCTCGTCTTGCCAGTTTTGCATGTAACTTGAAAACTCTTAATTGAGTACTTTTATTGTTGAGGAAATGCACCATTGGCCAATCCATATTTTATTGACTCTTCTTGTTATAAGAGTAGTCTCAGATTGATGAGTCACTATTCATTTCATTTGAAGCTTTTCATGTATGTACTTTTTTGCTGCATTATCTGTCACCTAAAAATAATTCTCTTGCAGAAATGACAGAGCAAATTTTATGAAGAAATAATAAAATGTACTGCTGTGAACATGTCACTTCAGGCAAAAACAGTTGCTTATGCTGGCTGGAATGTTACTCTGATGTCTTTAAATAACTTCATTAGTCAATAAGAGATGGTTTAATTATTTAAGTGACAAAAAAAGATGAGCTTTTCATATTTACATCTACCCACTGTTTACTCTTTTTAGAGTATTTCTTTATATTAGAGCTGCAACCACTTGCAAAACCCCATCTGGCTGGCAAAATATCTTTTTGTTTACAAAACCAGAAGCTTTTAGCCACTGCAAGCTCTTGAATGTTTCCTGCTGGGATCCCAAGCTAACACTTTTTGCTAGCAGGCACCACTTTCAGCTCATGGGAACCTGCTGTCACCAAAAGAGATTTTCCCTGGTGTGTCTTTCCTTTTTATTGCAGCATCTGAGGTGACTGATCCTTAGGAGAACCACACTTTTTGTTTGTTTTAAAAGTGGTCTGGTATGTGCTGTGCACGTTTTCTGCTTGGACTGGCATCTTTCAGCCCTTTACTATTAGCCCTCCCCTCCATCCAGCAAACACTTATTTCTCTTCAGTGAAATTTCATCAGCTCAGTATCAGTTCAGAGGGTCTGTGTATAGAGGATGAGCTCAAATAACTTTTACAGCGTGTCTGTCTATGATATTAACCCAATATACTTGGGTGTCTGCATGGTAATCTGAGCTCAATTTATTTATGGAAGATGTACACAGTGGGCAGAGTAGATAAGTGAGCCTCTTTGCAGGAATTACGATCTTTGCCTGTTTCACTGAGACAGTTGAGCTGCTACATAATGATGCTTACACTTCCCCGTTGAGCAAAAAGTTGAGATGGTAGAGAGTTTGGGAGGTGGGAGGGGGAAGAGGAAGTGCTATGGCAAATTGACCATGAACAAAACAAATTTACTAGTTTCTCCTGGGTTTTTGATTATCCTAAAAACTGTCAGAAAATTGAATTGCTGTTCTGCAACCTAAATTATTCTCTGTTATTGAGATGCATGCCAGACTGGTTTTTATCCACCCCCCCCCCCCCCCTTTTTTTTTTTTCTTTTGAAAGAAAAGGTTGACTGAGGTAGAAACTGCAGATTTTGAAAATGACAGTGTATGCCTCAGTTACACTGAGTGGACGAATAGAAAATTATGAGAAGGCATATTATTTCACATCTTCATTACCATCTTTACCATACATGTCTTAATTTTAGCCTTAGCACAAGGAAGATAATAACAATAACAGTGTGATTTTACACAGATATTTTCTCAAGGAAAGTATTGAAAGAATTTGTCTTTGATTTCTGTGGAATCAGTGCTAGAAAAATACTGCATTCATTGGAATCTTTCTGCAAATTCCAGTAATTCCAGCACCTCTGTAGCATTATTATCTGTAGAAAACTTCACTCAGGAGGTAACAAACTTGCTCCTTGAAATTTCCTTAAAATACTGAGACAGTATTTCCTGTGCAAAGAAACTTGTAAATGGTGTACGATCTGAGGCTTATTTTAGCACAGAATGTGGCAGTTAGCATAGAATCAGAGAAAAATATTTCAAAAGTTTGAATTGGTATCACAATGTGTGAATAACATTCTTTTAGAGGCAATATACATTGCTATTGTCATGTGGTATAATCCAGCCATTTGTTTTGCTTGTGTGCGTGTACACTCCTGCTTTTGTAACTCCTCTGGCATTTCAAATGAGAACAGTAAGTTTTTGCTAGTCAGCTGCAGGATCAACTTCCTTGAAGAAGAAGGAATTTTTTCCTTTTGTGTCTTCTATAGTACAAGTATTCTATACTATGGTAGTGGCACTTTAACTTTTTTTGGACTGGGGTATGAGTAGTCCAGCATTCTGCGGACTTAAGCAGTTACTCCAGATGTGTAGCTATTGTAGTTTCCAGTTTTGACTTTGGCAAAAACTGTTGTTCAGATTTGTTGATCAAAATTAAAGAAATTAATGAACTTCTTGTCTTTTCTCAGGAAGACCCCAAAATGTTGTGTGAATTAAATATAAAAGTAGCTTTCTCCTAGCATGGAGATCCAGGCTTTCTAGAGAGAAAATTGTATTTATCCATGTGCTGACCAGCTTTTCATGATAGCAAACATAAATTTGGTTTCTTTTGTAATTATAAGCTGGAGTTAAAGGCTGCAGAGGAAGGGGAGCAGGAGGCCCTCAGTCAAGAGCATGTCCTTAAAGTCAGAGTAATTTTGCTTCCAAAATTGATGTAACCTGCACTTTTGGAAGACTTTTTCCACTATAGAGATCTCCCCAGTTCCCATTTGTCAAATGGTCCTTTTATTGTAAACTCACATTGGGCAACAGCTTTTCTAGAGTCAATAGAGCCTGCCTTCCTGGAAAGGGCATTTTCCAGTAGCGTCTAGTTCCTTACCTAGCTTATATTCTCAAACACCACTTTCAAAAGTTTCAGTATTAAACCACTTTTTCTTTTTTTCCCCCCACTCCTTTTGACCCCATTGTGACAGATCACTGAGTAATGAACCAGTGTAACTGAAGTTCAATCTGATTTTTAGCACTGTTCCCTCCCAATACTCTTTTTTTTCTCTGTTTGGAAACCTCTCTGTCCTTCCCAGGAAGAAGCTGCTTCTGCAAAGTACAGCATCACTGTGGGTGTTAGAAGCCATAGAAGCTAGTTTTGGTTCATTTCATTGAAGAGAGGTGTTTTAGCAAGAGATTTAGAAGGGTCAAAAGGATTGCTATAGCTGTAGAGTTGTAGCAGTCTGTGCTGAGACTTCTTATTTGTCTTTAAACCTCAAGTTTCCAGAGTGCTGCAGGTGATGAATCAGGCATGTTGAGCTGTTCTCCTAGTGACTTGGAACAGGAACACATTGCCACTTTTCCTTGACTTAGCCACTAGTGTTTTAGTCACAGCAATACTGATGAAATACTATTACCTTAAACACCTTGGAAGAAACAGACTAAATAGCAGCAGCTGGACAATTTGTTTGTTCCCACAAATGCAGACTTATGGGTTGCTTAAATGGCTTTGTTCCTGGAAGAAATAAGTTACTGATTGAAAAGTAATTATCTCAAATTTAAACATAACTATCACTTTGAGTGGAAGACCTGCCAGTGCTCTGCATAAACTTTCAATCACATATATTACATAATGAAAATCTGGGTAACATCTAGATCCTGGTTGAACCACATCACTGAGGATTCAGATGGTTTCACAGTCTTCAAATAATTGTACTCCTTCTCATTAAAGAGGAGAATCCAGCACTACATTTAATGTAGTAATTCATTATTTCTTTATAATGATAAAATAGTGGAATTCAGGTAACTTCATTTGGATCTGCCTATACTGACCAGTCAAATATGTGATATTGATGTTCTACTGCCTTCCTGATAGAACACAGAGTCTGGTCTCTTTAGATCCATCCTTTAGGTAGCTTCAGTTGTTTCAGCTTTCTTTAAACTGAAAAGTTGGAACTTACATAGTCCCTGAAGATTTAAAAATCATCATTGCATTCATACTTTCTGTCATCATGAGACACGGGATCATTGCAACTAAGCTTTTTTTTCCCATATTGTATATTGAGAAGCTTCAACTAATTCCTTCTAGTTCTGTATCTCTTTTTTGCAAAGCTGCAGCAAGAGGAATTATGATTTCATCTTCTGACTATCTGTGGTCATCCCTATGAGATTAAAAGGGCATTGCATAATAAAGTAACTGCAAAAGAGCTGTATCTCTTCTTTTTTTTGCTTCTGCTTTAAATAAGCTGTTACTTCAAAGGATACACCATCTGCCTCATTTCAGAGATACTTGCTTCAAAGCTAGCCACATTTAACAAAAAAGCAGGTAGTAAAAACCATCTAACACCCTTTTCAGTTCTAAAAGAGGAAAAAGCCCAACAACAATCTCTAGTTGATTAGTTAGATTCTTTAATAGACTCATGAAGTGTGTGGTACAGTGATCTTTTTTTTTAATAATATATCAGAAAAGAATATATGCAGTTTCATCTTCTTGTCCAACAGATCATTTTTTTGATCAGTTCTCAAAGCAAATTCTTTGTCCAGAAACAAAGCAGTATCAAGGAAAATATTTCTTCCTAGAAACTACAGAAGGTGTTTATATATATGAGTTTAACTTCAGACCTTCCTTCCTGATCCATGAGCTGCAGTTGACAGAACTGCATCTGGTTTTATGCCTAGCTCAAAAGAGTTAAGGCTCATGATTTTAACTGCTGGTTACTTACTGATAGAAATCAGCCCTGATTATGTGCGGGGCACATCACAAATGCAAGTACTTTGGTGTCGTCCTAGGCTCAGGAGACTTACTTTTTGCTGTTGGATCTTGGTTAAGCCACTAACTCAAAGTACTAATGAATTATCTACAAAGTAAATTGTGTATGAGATGCACTGTGTTTTCATGAAGGTGTTAGTACATCTGATTGAGATACCCTTAAACGTATCTTCCATTACTCATGACAATGAGTAATCACACAGTATAGTGGTTTGTACTTTAAATCTAGATCATGTAGATTCTGAAATGCTGAGGATACAGGTGTGGGTTTTGTTTGGGTTTTTGTTTTGTTTTGTTTTTTCTTACAGGGGATTTGCTTATTTATCCAGTGGCTCCAATAGAAATGTTTAGTTTATTCTTGTCTGGCTTTTTTGTTTTGTAGTGGATCTTTCCATATTTTTAAGAATTATGGAGGAGAGTTTTCCGCTTCCTCTATAATCCAAATGCTGCTTTTGGGGATAAATCAGATTATTTACAGTCTTCTCATGCAGTATAATGTCATGCTATCAGTCAGATCCTGCTAGTATCAAGTGTTAGAACCACACTTCAAGAAAATTTGATAATTGACTGGCACTCACAAGACTGAGTTTTACTTGAATAACAGAAATAAGAATTAAGTCAGTGCATGGTAAAGCTTCCCAGAATGTTTCCTTATTTCCTGAGATTACTGTATTTGTTGGCATTCACGATAAACTATGGTGTTTAATTTGGAGGTTCCCTTATTTGCCTTATATACCTTGCAAGTGACTAACACGCTTCATTTATCATTGGAAAGTGTGATTTTTAGAAAAGTTGTGCTTTATGAGTATTTTCATTTTATCATCAAATTTGCAATAAATTTATGAGGTGCTTACAGTCTGTAACCACTTATAGGATTCAGCTTGCATCTCAGTTTATTTTTTTCCAGACATTTACCAATTTTTTTCTATACATATGAAAAAGGATTGAGGAAATAGAGTGAAGAAGTTGGACTAGGAGAGAGCACAAATGAGGCTTCTATAAGGAAGAAATATTAAAATGAACTTATAGAGAAAGGAATGCAGTTGCTGAATTTGTGCATGTGAAATTTTCTTCACAGTAGCTACTGTGTTTTGGATTTAGTATGTGAAGAATGTTGGTAATACACTGATGTTATTAGTTGCTGCTAAGCGATCAAGGATGTCTTCCAGCTTCCCAGGTTTTGCCAGTGTGCAAATGGGAGGGGTATAGCCAGTACAGTTGATCCAAACTGTCCAAAGAGACTATTCCATACCATAGATGTCACGCCCAGTATAAATGGGGGTCAGCTGGCGAGACAAGTCCCTTTTTTTTGTACTCCTATTTTGTTTGTCCCTTTCTGCCCTTCTTTTCCCCTTTTTTGTTTGTTTGGGCCTTTTCATTCATTCATTCGACTGTTCACTCACTCTCTCTGGAACATGCTGTTCTGGGATGGCTGCAGGGAGGTGTATAGCCAGTACAGTTGAGCCAAACTGTCCAAAGAGACTATTCCATACCATAGATGTCACGCCCAGTATAAATGGGGGTCAGCTGGCGAGACAAGTCCCTTTTTTTTGTACTCCTATTTTGTTTGTCCCTTTCTGCCCTTCTTTTCCCCTTTTTTGTTTGTTTGGGCCTTTTCATTCATTCATTCGACTGTTCACTCACTCTCTCTGGAACATGCTGTTCTGGGATG
>JMFS01096694.1:0-10423 GCA_000699545.1 Podiceps cristatus | reverse complement strand
GAGTCTGTCGGGGTCGTTCCGGCACCAAGATGGCGGCGGCGGCCGAGCTAACGGCCCTGGGGCGTTGCTGGTTCTGGTTGCTGGTGGGGCTGCAGGCGGTGAGAGGCCGTTCCGGGTTATTCGTACTCGGGGCTGAGTGCGGCTGCCATTTCCTGAGAGAAAGAGGGTGTAAAGGAGGGTGGGGCGGGAGCGAGACGTGTCCCATAGCGGGAGGCGGAGGCAGCGGGCCTTGCCCTGCCCATTCCGTCCTATCCCTGAGGCGTCGTCCGGTGCCTCGTCCCTCTCTTGCTCGGGCCTTGCCCTGCCCATTCCGTCCTATCCCCGAGGCGTCGTCCCTCGTCCCTCTCCTGCCTCCGTGGCCACCTCTTCTGCTCTCCTTGTTGGAGGCTTCTGCCCTCTTTCCTCCTGCTGTCGCTGCCTCTACCCCAAACTGCGAGAGCTGCCTTTTGAAGCTTAAACACCCCTCCGGCCCGGCCCTCGCCTCGGCTTGTCCTGTTAGCTTGGAAAAGAGGCGATTGCTGCGGGGGTCGCAGGGACCCTTGGAATAAATTGACAGGCTTCTTCGCCTCTTTTAAATGGGATTTGTGTGATGTTATAAACTTCGTGAGCCGGGTTATCCTTAGTAACAAAGTTAAGGAAAGGTTTGGAAAGTGAACCTAGGTGGCTTTTGACTTCTAAGTGAAGGCAGCCCCTCAAGGTTTTCTAGGCAGCTCAGCTGTCTCTGTTTTAGTGCGTGCACCTGATGCCCTTAAAGTTCTGACCCACCTGAGCTCCAGGGACATGGGACTATGCAAAGACCTGTTCAGGTGTTTCACTCTAACTGTTAAATGCTTTCTAAGGCAATTTGTATCAATGCTGCTTTTGCTTCACTATATTAAATTATCTAATGTGAAAGCAAAACAACTGTGTAATGTGTATTTGTAGTCAGAGCTTTAAAGGAGAGTATGGCGCTGAAATGAGGCGTGTCACCAAGTAGCTGAAAGTGGCTAAGTAGCCAAAATGATCTTGTTCTGATGGGAAGTTAGCTTCTGCAATGTGAGGATTCTCTTCTAATCCTAACCAGAAACATTTATTATTAGTAGTATACTTGTTATTTTAGGACAGTGCTACAAATTGAGGAAAAATACTATTTATTTTCAAGCTGTTTTGAGCTTGCTGTGTAATCAGAACTTCTTCACTGAGGAATTCTATTGCAATGGAGACTTCACTTTCTTTCACACTCTTTTTTAGTTGGCTCCTCTTCCAAAAATAGGAGACTATTGGCCTTATATGCAGAAGCTCTAGAGCTCTGCTGGGAAAAGGTGTAAGGAGTGTTGCTGATGGAAACAAAATGATAACTTCAGTAATACCATTTTTGCTTGCAGGTGAACAGATTCAAAAGTGAGGAAAAGATGGCAGTGAAGCATAAAAGGGCTGGATGGCAAACAGCAACGTGCAATAAAACTGTTTTAGCTACTGTCATCATCATTAATTTAATAAGTGAACAGTAATTAAAATGTAGCTTTGGCATCCTCTTTAGTTTTTCTATACTACTGTAGTGGGGTTATAATTCTCATTGCCACTATCCTTCAGAAAAGATAAATAATAGATGATTCAAGTAGAATAGGGCCCCTTTTTCTCTTGCCTGCTGTCATAATAGAAATTACTTTAGCAGTGTCTTGTAGGAAGAAGAAAAATAGCTTTCTGCCTGACAGAATAATAATTTCAAACTAATTTTCTATTTATTATACTTTTCTGTTTGTGCTTTAACTTTTTTAGCAGATACAGAGAAATAGAATAATGAGGCACCTAATGTTTTCTACAAATTCCTAATCCATAATATTGTCTCTTTGTCACATCAGTGACATGTCTTTCCTTTGGCTATAGGTTGGCCACTTCAGGGGAGAAAATGGGTTTTGCCTCTACCTTGCTTGGGTGTGCTGTGTATATTGAATGATGGGTGAGTGTGAAGAGAAGTCTAGCTTGCTAAAAGATAAACTTGGTTTTTCTTCTGTATTTTTGTTTGGCCCAACATAATTCTGCTGACTCTTGGTTTGTTATCATGCAGTGTAGTTTGTGGGTATCATCTCACTCTTCTCTGAATGCAGAGGTGCTGGCTGATTGTTTTGTTGGTGTTTTAGATGGTGAGGATTTTGCCCAAGGTCTTTTACCCAGACTGAGAATCATCTGGGAAAACTGTCTCCTTCCTCTCCTTTCTTAATATCCTCTCTCACTCCTGCAGTCCTCCCCCAGCATATAACTGAAAGGAAAGGTTTTAAACTAGGATGTGAGAAATACCTGTGCAGGGAAGTGGGAATATGAAAGCAAACCCCAAATACCATTTTGCTGGGATAGTTGATAAAATTATTTTGGTTACTCATTAAAAATAGAACTGGTGTTACACATAGGACCCATGTAATTAAGTTACCTAATTCAGTGTATTACTAGTAAATCTGAATTGTCTTTATCTACACCTCCAGTTTAAGTATGTGATTTTCCTATAACCTTAGTGCAGACATGACATTAAAATTCTACTTGTATGCCTTGTTGAGTGGTTTAGTCTTTTTCATCACTCCCCGGTTTTACTTTGCCCGGGTTTAGCTGTTATACTTACTTTCCAAGTGTGGTTTTGGTGATAGGAAATTTATTGAAAATCTTTTGAAAGAGAAGGCTTTAGAGAGCTGTAGCCATGTGCATTTCAGCTGGTTCATTATGTTTGGGTGGTTGGTTTGGTTTTTTGTTGTTGGGTTTGTTTTTCTCTTTGGGGGGGGGGGGTGTGGTGTTTGTGTTTGTTTTGGTTTTTTCTCCTTACTTTGGAGCTAGCAATAGGCAAAACCTAGAGTTGTTAGAAGGGTATTTAAAAGTGAATTTCGTCAGGTCTGATACCTTGAAATATACATGAGTGTTTAGAATTGTTAATTTAGGAATAAGGTGGTGTTTTGTACTTATGGACAGACCATTAGGTGTTACTGTAAAACGGTCACAAGAGACTTAGTTATTCTTCCTAATCATTAAAGCATTATACATCTTCCTTTTAAAAACAACTAATTTGATACTGAAGTATAACACTATTGATTTTCAGATAAATGTATATGGAGCACAGTTGTCATCAGAAGCTTGCAGAGAGCTGGGTTTCTCCAGTAACTTGCTATGCAGTTCTTGCAACCTGCTTGGACAGTTCAATCTGAATCAGTTGGATCCGTTCTGCAGGCAGTGCTGCCAAGAAGAAGCTCAGCTGGAAACCAGAAAGGTGGGTTTTGGACCAAATGCTTTGTGGAATAATGTAACACATTATATTAGGAAAATATTATGTTTACGAAAATTGTAATTTTAAAAAAATCTGATAATCTGGATTATAATCGCAGAGGAAAATGCAGCTTTTCTTGATAGTCCAATATACACAGGGTCTAGATTTTCAGACTTGCCATACTGCTCTAAACTAACAGTCCCCATATGAGCAGAGGAACCTTTGGTTCTGTGACAGCCCTTCTCTAGTGTGAAGTGACTAATGGGAGCTACATCCAGCTTCTTTAAATTGAAAGATGTATGGGATTTGAAGAGGGGTTAAAAAAAAAGAGGATAAGGAGACTGGTGTTCTTGATCACAGCTATTGCTTGGTCACCAACACATAGTGTAATGGCCAGGATAGCTCAATTCCGTCCCTAGGAACAAAAGGCTGGTGCAGCCATTAGGACAACTCCTGCAGTGGCACGAACCTGACAGAAGTGGGGCTGCTCAATCCTGTTCTGCAGCAGTGAGAACAGCTAGAAATATTGGGAATGATCTTGCTCAGAGCCTGTGCTGTGCTTCAGTCAGTTAGGCTAAGGCAAAAGCTTTCCTTTATCTGTAGTAACTAAGTATCTATCTTGCTTAAGGTTTGACAGCAAGGGAGAAATTTTTTAGAGCTTTTGAAGAGAAAACATGCTCTCAAATATGTTGTAATTAGAGTACTCTAGAATACATTGAAGACCAATCAATTATCAGGAAAGTAGAGATTTCAAGGAGAAGAGATGCTGAAATTATTTTTTTAATGTCTTGGAGGTAGCTAAATAAATGACATGACATTAATAAGGAAGTCTAGCAGGTTTTTCCTGTCAATTAAAATCAGTGTATTATTAAAAAAGTTTAGGTATAATTTTTAAGAAAATCACTGATTACAGTATTAGGTACAATACATTAAATATCAAGAAGCAAGTGTTTTGAGATTTGCAGAGAATTAATAATTAGTAGTTCCTTGATATTGAAAGTCTGCTAAGGTAAGGTAAGACTGCAAATTGCACTGTTTTCATATATTGACAAAATAACACCTGCAGTAGTATTTTGGTACAATCATTATGGGACTATCCAAGACTTTTTTTCCTGTTAGATATATGAAACTTATAAAATTAAGTTTGTTTCTGGAAAATGCTCCAGTTCTTTTATTTATATATATATATAAAAAAATAAAAGTACATATCTATACATATACATACACAAGATCAAAAGTTTCAGGATAAAAGCTAATAAAATGTACTAAAAGGGAATGGAAAATAAGAAAGGGTCTCGAGCTGTGCTGTGATTTTGTTCCACAACCAGTAGCAGTTGTGGCAGCAGCAAGGCTTCCTGTTCTCTCATAAGGAGTGGATGCTTTTATTTCATCAGGCAATATTTTCACAGTTCTGCCTCAGTGTGCATAAGATGTAGCTCAAGAGCTTGTGGAGCAGGGTAATTTGTGTTGTAATTTGCTGGGAAAATCAAGGAGTGCAAGGAGTTATGTTGCATGTCTGTCAGTGTGACTTCTGAAGAAAAAAATTCATCAATTTTTCAGTACTTAAGGGTGTAACTTAGTTTGTATTGTAAATATTGCATTGATAGAAGTTGGCTCAAACAACAGAATTTAAGTCAACAGGTATTCTTCTGATCATCTTGAATCAGACATAGATTTCACCATATGGATAACCACACTCCTTGTGTAAGACTAACCAAATGCCATTCTGTGTTCAGGGCTTTTACATTGTAAATATTTTTAGTCTCAATACTTCTATCTCAGTCATTATGAATGTAGTAGGACAAAAAGCATAGGGCTGGACAGGGTCTCAAGGTTGTTCAACAAATTGCTTCCCAGTGAACTAGAACTTGTTGTATATTCATAGGAACCAAGAGATTGTATATTGTAAGTTGGTTTATTTAATCTATTTGTATTGGTTTACCCGGTTTCATTTTCTGCTTATGCTTTGTAGTAAATATGAACAACTCGCTGCTGTAGCACAATTCAATGTACGTACATCTTGATTATTATTTCATCTTTTCTTATTTCTGTGATGTTTTTGAAGAAACTTAATACAAATGATACTTGAGATTTGGAGCTAGCGTGTTAAGTATCAGCTTGAATTATAGGAGTGATTATAATACTATTTTAATGCATTTTCATATCCGGGTTTGAATGCAAGCTTTCTGTACTGTGTGTGCGAATAGAAATACTGGATTGTTCTAACATTACGGATATATGGTTGAGTGCTAAATTATAGCATTGTTTCTACTATTTTGATTGCTGATTTTTTTTTTTATTATTTTTTAAAAAACTTGTACTGAGTAACTTCCCTTGAAGACTAGCCAGTGGAAAATTAGTGTTGGGAGAACTGACCATGAATATTACCTTAACAGTTTGTATTCAGGATCATAACATTTTGGATTGATTTCTATTTTAACATAATGCTGGTTGTTGTTTTTTATGTAACAGTAAAATCTTAAGCTCAATTACAGACACCTATTACTACTTTAGCAAGAAGATACTATAAATTAGATTGTATTTTCATGATTTGTATGCAGGATAGAAAAACTGAATGCTGCCATTTGCTATATTTTTTTCTGCTTTCCCTAGGGTTTTTTTCAGGTTACCACATTTTTTTTTTTCCTAATGAAAATTAGATAAGCAAGAGTGGATGTTAAAAATATTAAAAGTTTTTTTCCTACCCTCTTGCTTGAAGAATTGTTAATCTTACATCTAGATGCAGGTTTTTAGAGTAAGATGTCTGACTTGCTGATTAGCAACCTTATATGTTGCTGAGTTCCAGAGCAGCGGTGCTCTGAGTTTTGCTAATGCTGTGAATACATTTGAACACCCTCAAAGTACATGAATCTTTTTTTTTTTTTTTTCTGAACCATGATTCCAGTACATGACCTAGCTCATGTGAGCAGATATTTGTTCCCATAATGTTGCATAGCATGTTGGTAGTCTGCGCTATAAACAGACTTGCAAACTGTTAGAATTCCAGGACAGACTTCAGGATTTTAAGTTAATTCTTTTTATAAGTATGTGGCAACTGTTGGAAATGGAGAAAGCAAGAGTTGGTTTATTGGATGACTTGCACCTGAGTTTTAAATGAGAATTTAAAAATAAAGGTAAGGGATCAGTGTGTGTATATGAGAGTTCTTATGTCATTGCTATTTTTCACAAATGATCTGTGAAATATGGCCAGCTCTGAAAATACTTTTTGCTGAATTGCATCAGTGGAACCTGAAATGAGATACATACAGATTTCAGTTGTTTCATATCCTTGAAAGATGTTTATTAATCCTGGTCTTGTTATTGGTCTAGTATTCTGTGAATTGACATTGTGGAAAATAGCTGTGAGGTGTTCTTGTTACCCAGTATTTGTCTTGCTCTTTAAGGTCTGCTGACCCCTGTCCAGTGAAATATTTTAATTATTTCATAACTGTACTGTGAGTAAAATGAAAAAATTCTTTTGGCTATTTTTCTCCTCTTCTAGAGATTTTGTATTCACTTTCAGATTAATTCAGAAGCTAGCTTAAACAGTATTCCTTTAGACAGCTGCAAGTTTTAAGCCTCAGTCTGTCAGATGCAGAGTATTGCTGGTGTGTAAAATGTAGAAGGATGAAATGGAGGTGAAGCTAACTGTGCGTGAAATTGTAGTAGCAGGAGAGATTGTCCATATTTTGCAGTAGCTGAAAATAGCCGCACTCCATCTGCAGCTTCACTTATGCTGTGTGATCATTTCAGACATAGCTATAAGCGTATTCCATTAATTGTATATTATAATCTTAGATCTGTCTCAGCAATATATGCGTGTCAAAATCCAAATTGATTTTAAGAATCAACTCTGTGGTGAAATTTGCAATACACTAAATTTCACAGTTGCACTGTGCAGGATTGCTACAGTCCTTAAAAGTCATCAATATTTCTAAATGGAGCTTTGAAATATATTTTGCTCACTAAGATGTGTTGAACTTCAGCATTTTAAATTTCTATTGCCAAGTCATTGTCATGTTGTAATGTTAGGGAGTTTGGTGAATTAGATAACATGACATTATCTAATTCAGATGTAAGCAACAGTTGGGCCAGGAAATTTGTGACATGAAAATGGATGGTTTAGATAGGAAGTTGTCATGGGTAATATCACATGTGTCTATCATACACTATTTCTAAATAGTTCGATTCTACTGTAAAACAAGGCAAACATAATGATACAGAAGTCTATACACATACTTTTAAAGCTACATAGAGATGGGTAATAACTGCTCCACTGAACAAATATAAACAAAACCATGTAAAATTTTGATATTTTTAGCAACTTTCTTGTGCATGTATTCAGGGTTGTCAAAATACAAAGCATGATTTAGTAATTTATTGGACTATCTGGTTTCTGCATTGCTAAGGTATTGAGAAGTTTAGGATTATTCTTCACCAAACTTGTACCACATGTAACAATATAACTAAAATACTTCAGAAACTTGAAATGGATTATTGTACTGTACGAGAGGAGGTTTCCAACTTGATGTTCTTCCCACATCAATAAATATAAAAGCTTCCTTTTGTTTTGACGTGAAAGAAATTGTGAAATATTAACCTGAAATAAATGTGGGCAGCCTAAACTTTGGCTATTCCTTTGTCCAAAACAATCTTAAAGCCCATCTTAATGTCCAGACCCCCATTCTACATCCTACCTGAACTTAAAATGGTTTTCTGTGTTTGACTGCTGTTTGAAAGTTAAGGCAAGTCCATGGACATAATCCCATTAGCTGTAGACAAGCAGAATGGATGAGATTTAGAAAATAGTGGTATTTAGTGACCTTTAAGTATTGTGTTTTCTCAACGTTTTGAAAAATACTGAAAACAGAGAACCAGTATTTTCATGAATGGGGAGAGAATCCTAAGAATGCGTACTAAAAAACTCTCAAAAATGGGGAGAAAAGTCAAAGCACAGAAGGGGACCCTTTCCTAGAGTTTTATTATGGGTTTCCACTGGTCGGAGGGCTAAGCATGTCTTCATTGCAGTTACACTGATCAAAACATAGAATCATAGAATGTTTTGGGTTGGAAGGGACTGCTAGTGGTCATCTAGCCCAACCCCCCTGCAGTGAGCAGGGACACCATTACCCAGATCAGGTTGCTCAGAGCCCCGTCCAACCTGGGCTTGAATGTTTCCAGGGATGGGGCCTCCACCACCTCTCTGGGCAACCTGTTCCAGTGTTTCACCACCCTCATCGTAAAGAATTTCCTCCTTACATCTAATCTAAACCTACCCTGTTTCAGTTTAAAACCATTACCCCTTGTCCTATCACCGCTGTCCCTACTGAAAAGGTTTTCCCCTTCCTTCCTATAGGCCCCCTGTAAGTACTGGAAGGCCGCAATCAGGTCTCCCCGCAGCCTTCTCCAGGCTGAACAAGCCCAACTCTCTCAGCCTGTCCTCACAGCAGAGATGCTCCAGCCCTGGGATCATTCTTGTAGCCTCCTCTGGACCCGCTCCAACAGCTCCATGTCCTTCTTGTGCTGAGACATGTGGCAGCAAGTCCTGTTGAGATCTGTTCCCTAGTTGTTGCATCATAACTCGTGGTGTAACTTAACCAGGTACTTTGACATTTCTGCAGGAAGGTGATGCCATGTTTGCACTGCATCAGCCTGAGATTCTTTCCCTTGCAAGTCCTTGGTACTTGAAATTGTGGCAAGTCATTTTAAGACATGAATGATTCAGCCTGTTTAAACACTGCAAAACACAGAACTTCTAGTCTGTTGAAAGTGAAGCCTGTGCTCTTACTCCTTCTTTCACATCAGGCAGCGGTTTCTGCATGGTATCACACAATTTGAGAGGTTTTTGTGGGTGAAAAATACAAAGATGAGGGACAATGTACAAAAGAGTGAATTATATCTATTTAGCACATCTAATAAGTAGCTGCCAATGTTCAGCTTGGTCTATTTTGAAGAAAAGATGACTCAATTTCACTGAAAGGTAAAAAATATACCTATACAAATTCAGTTTTCTGAAGTCTGCTATATGTCAGTCACAACAAAATTGTCACTCAGGCCTTAAACGTTATAGGGTAGATGATGAGCATTTATGCAGAAACTGTTCCTCAGAACAGATTATTTTAATCCTAATGGATAATATTTTTGTTCTCCTTACGTAGTTTGACCATAACTTAAAACCAGTTCTTTGGGTGGAGTTAGTGTTAGACCCCTCCTGGCAGTGAAATAAATGTGTAATATTACTAATAAACATGTGCACTGTAATTATGACTGTGTGCTACTTCTAATAAAAAAAATCAAGTTGAAAGCTCTCAACTCCATCTTTTTACATGTACAGACCTTTTAAGTGTGTTGTTATGAATTACAAGGTGTAAGGTGCAATTCTTGTGCAGACTTACTTTTCAAAACCTCAAAATAGTTTACAAAACTCACAATAATTACTGAAACTAGAATAACTTGAAATACTTTTAATGCTTTAGGCTACTCTTGTGTGACCCAATTTAGTTTCATTTTTCAGGGTTTTTTTTCTTTTCATTTCACTAATTAAAGTGCTACACAAAAATTACCGTTGGCTGCCTGCTTGTTCTGCCAGAGGCTCTTAATATGAATAGTTCCAATGAAGAAGTCTCATCTCTTGGTTTTTAACTTAATGGGTAAAAATAGGGAACTCCTTAGAATTCCTTGATACCTCAGTGGTGTAACATAAGTGTAAGTCATATCAATACCTGTATAAGTGAATTAGAATTTTAGTTTACTTGTAGCTGTTTCTCAAAACTCCCAGCTTTTTCTTGTCATTTGGTGTGTTCTGTAAAATCACTTGTCTGCTTTGTAAAAATCAAATTGTGCTTTTACATAGTTGTACTCCTTATTTCTAACAGGCTACATAAAAATGGTTCGTGTTCGTTGTTTTTATGAAGCATGACTTTTAAAAATAGCATAATTCAATGGTAGCATATTTTAATTAACACTCAAGTAAATAGTCAGAACTCTGTAATTAAGGCCAATATGTCAAATGATCTCCCTTCAAAATTTGCTTTTAACTAAAAAGTGTCCCATACAGTTCACAGAGGAATAATTTTGGGGGAATATTGATAAGGAAGTTGGGGAATTGAGATGATTGTGTTCCCTCTAACTGCAAAAGTGTCTTATCAGAGTACTGTCACTTCAGAATGTCCGGTGACGAGCGGTGTCCCTCAGGGG
>JMFS01096689.1:0-25483 GCA_000699545.1 Podiceps cristatus | reverse complement strand
CACCCCACCGGGGAGGGGAGGGGTAAGCGAGTGCTCCGGTTACCTTTCGGGGTTAAACCACGACACTAACCCAAGAGCTGCAATTTGCCAGAAGAGCTCAACTGCGGCTGAAAGCTGAAGTGGGCTCTGTGGAGCATATGGGAAGCGTACTTATTCAGGGTACAATTAGCTTCCAGAGGGATGCTTTCGCGTCCTTCTAAAATTCTCTCTGTATTTGACCAAAGCTAAACCTCAGAAAAAATGCAAGTTCCCACTTCAATCCACAGCACCGCTTTAAGTTATCAGTAAAAGCAACAAGCTATTTTTCTCTGTAATGAAAAGAAACAAAACACTTTGCCTCAAACTTATCTCTGAAATGATTTAACCACTTTGGCTGGAAAGTATATTGCTGAGGGCAGATACCCATCACAAACCTCCCTCTCAGACAACTACATTTTGGCAAAATTACAAGAATTTGAAGTAAGTCTGATATTCCCTGACACTTTGCAGAAGTGCTGGCCCAATCTGTGAGTTATAACGTGGTAGGGCAATTTATTTCTGTAACACTTCATCAGAGGTGCTTAAGAGTAGTTCCCACAGGCAAGCCAAAGTCTGTTTAACTCATTCATCTTGCGCAGACCCTTGCGACAAGAGCTATGTGCTCAAAAACGTGTCGCGGGCCATGTCTTAAATTCATTTTTACCAACGGGAGGGCAAAAACGTTATTCTGAGGGTTGGATTCTTACACCATAGAAGTACTCCTAAGAGCCCCTGAGACCTTGAAGCAGTTGTCTTCAAAAGTCTGACCTAATCACACGGCCTTTTATTAAAGTATTCTGAGAAATGAAAATGACAGAACCTTACGAGTATTGACGCAAGTGTTCCCAGGGATGAGCTCAAACGGATCCTACAAACCCTGCCAGAGCATAGACCATATGCGTTTCGTATCAAGCAATGAATCACTCCACTACGCAGCTTTTAAAAGGAAAACCAAACCCCTTAAAAACAATTCTGAACACTTTAGATGTAGATCTGAGGTCTTCATAATCCCGTTTTCCCGTCTGGCTATTCCATAACAGAACCTCCAACATTTTTCCTTTCACCAGCTTTTCTTCTACAGGTTCTACTCAACAGAGATGGATCACGGAGCACTTGGGGAGCGACGAGTTTAAGCAGAATACAAGTACTCCGTTTCCACAGTGGTGATTGCATTTGTCAGGTGAGCGATTCCCTCGCTTATCAGATTTCCTTACCCGTAAGAAGTTTTGCAGTGCGTCCTGGACAGTGGCTGTAGGGGGGGCTTCAAACAAAGCAGAAGCAGTCTTTTTTTCAAGCCATCCCAGGTGGGCAACCTGCAGAGACAGTAAGATGAAACCGTCAAACCCCCTGGAGACACAGCACATGCAGAAGTACACGGACAAGGAATTATCCAGCCTCTTGTAGCTGGCTCGTGCACCTGGGAAAAAGCCAAAGGTCTGGGGAGTGTTGGCAGATTCTGGACGAGTATCCCAGTCTGGCCACAGAATTAAACCTGATGTGCTGTTCCTTGTCCCTATAGCTTCACTGCAGGTCACACGTCAGCTGCCACACGCGTAACGCTCTAAGGTTTGTCTGTACAACTGACCACTACAGGCGTGCAACAGTGCGGCTGGTCCAAAATCCCAAACCGCCGTATTGCCACCACGCCAGCCCCTGGCAGGTCTCACCTACGCCTCGGAGCAAACGCACATACAGAGCCCTCCCATCTCCCAGCTTAAATATTGTACAAGACCACGTTCTCACCATCCAAAGAGCCTCGAGAGAGGCAGGCTAAAGCCCTCCCACCAGCAGATAGCCACATTTTGAAAAACAGGTAGCTATTATAATCATTTCATGAAATCTTAGTCTCCTGCTCCCATCCCCCCCTCTCTAATAAGAGACACCCTGAAATTTCAACAGGGCAAGGGTGCAGAGGACGGTAACTTCTGATAACAACTTCTGTGGTTAATACTGTATAGTTCTTACAATACAGAACAGCAGCAGCACTAACATATCTCTACCTGGTTTTGTTTCATACCTTCAGCAGCACTAAGAGCAGTAAAGCTGAGCAGAAAGTCCACAACAGAATAAAGAACTAGGAGCTTCCACCAGTTCAGCTCACTGCTCCTCTGTAATTACCAGTGTCAGTCGTCTCAGCTACAGGCTCTGCAACGTGACTTCATTTTTGACAGTAGCAAAGCACTTTCAAATTATATAAACTGAAAAGTAGATAGTTACTGCAAAATCTTATTTCTTTTTATAGGCACTAAATCTGATTTATGGTATTTGACACCAAGCTTTTCCCTGTCAAGAAATACAAAGCAGCCAGCACGCTTCCTCTAATACCTCCACTGCTCTGTGCAGCGAGGGCAGACGAAACAGATGCAAAGGATTACACAGATATACTGCGTGCAGAAGCTCTCGCCAGCCCCGAAATGTCCTTGATCACATCCACATGTGCCTAAAGGACTGAAGATAGTTTGTTTTTACTGAGCAAAGCCCGGGGAACAGTAAGCTAGTTTGCAGCTAGTGCTTTTCCTGCCCCATTCTCTGCCATTTCACCTCTCATGACATCTGCAGTGACTAAAAAACTAAGTCCGGAGCCCCGAACCCTTCAGAACTCCAATTCAGAGCAGTTCAGAAATAATCCTTCTAGCAAACAACTTCCCTCTGGGAAAAGGACAAAAAACAGGGGAAAAATGAAGAGCAGAATAGTGGCAATAAGTAAATGAAATGGCAAAACCCCAGTGGCTTGTATTCTATTGCAGAGAGTACACTAAGTGCTTTTGAAGCCTTTTGTCGATTTGGGGACAGAAGCCTTACGACAACAAGAGCGAATGACACTGCCGATACAAAACCACACTCTTCCTGCTTTTAAAAACCTCAGTGTGTCTTCACTAGCACTGAACTTTCTCTGCCTTCTTCTGGCCTTGGATGGTCAGCACAGAGCATCGCGCTGGACGTGGGCTCAGCCGGCACCTGTCCTGATCACCACTCCGCGGTTCTGTAGTCCCTCTCTTGAGGTGTATAAACCCTTACTAAAACCTGCACCATTTACAGTCTAGTGCTTCGAGTGGTAACACCAGTAGGAAGGTACACGGTTTAGGTTTAAGAGGAGGCAGACGGGCTGCCTCAGACTTCTTGGTTACAGTTAAGAAAACAACTTCGATGGAAAGCTGAGATTGTGAATGAGGCACTGTGTCTTGGCAGACAATAGTTTCAATGGTGCTTTTATAAAAGCACTAAGGTACTACACGTACAAGATAGTGAGTTTTTACATCACAAGAGGTTTCTGATTGCAGTGCATTCATAGTACTTATCAGCAGAGTGTTTTTCTTGGCACTGTTTCAGGTCTGAAGCAAAGAGTTTCTAGATCCCACGCAAGTGCAACTTTTAAACTACTCCTTCAAGCAACTAGGACATCTTTCAAAAACAGTACTTTCTTTAAAATATCTCAGTTCAGCAACTAAAGAGAACATCCTCCGTCCTTATGGCTGGCAGTTAGAATCCACCTATCTTTCACTCAAACGTGGAATTAAATTCCAAGTAGGAAGAAAACAGCAGTAAGTAGTAATAAGCTATTTTACCTGGTAACACCACCTGCCCAAAAGATAGTAAGACTTTGGATCCTCTGGTTTCAGTTCAATTGCTTTATCAATGTGTTCCTACGGAAAAGCATTACCAACACACATCACATTTTTGTTACAAGCAAATACAATATCCACAAGAGCAGATGAGCAAATATGGAAAGAGGAAAGGAAGAAGTCCACGATTTAAGTGTCAGTGATCAATAAAGTTACAGCTACAACGAAAATACAGATTTTCTTAAAATTACATCAGTGAACACAGAAAACCAGCATTTCATCAGCCTCAGAAACAAGAATTGCTACACACACACAAAAAACTCAACCCTGAAGCTCCCCTTCATTTTACTCTACTTTTCAGAGCTCTGACATAACCAAATTACGAGGTAATAATTATACGCGGCCTGTTCTGTAGGAACTGTTCCAGGTGCATCCTCTTCCCCTGTAACATTCCCACCGTGGATGAAAGGCCAATAAAGGAATCCGAGGCAGATTAAATCCTCTTTGAAAAATAACTACTTTGCATTTATGGGAGGGTGCAAGGATGCGCACAGGCAGTTACTGAAGAGCTGGTGCTCTATCTTATTACATGGTAATTTTGTGTTTCAAGTTCTCAGTCTCATCATATACATACATTTTATTAGCAAGACTTTTCTTTTTTCTGAGATTAGAGTGTGCAAAAGTGCAGAGCCAGACCAGCCACGCTCATCACATGTCACCAGAATCACCCTCCTCAGCCCGAAGCACCCACTGATAGCATCTCTTTGAGACCTATCGCTTCCCTAATAAAAGCTGGAGCCGATTTTCCTAACTTACTACTACAGAAGTAAGTATTGTTCACTACTTACCCAAAACCCAGAACATTCTTTCTACTCACCTTAAAAACATATCCAGTTTGAATGCGCTTCTGAATACTCTCGTGTTCTGATAACTGCCCACAAAGAATAGCATACCTACACAGAGGAGACACTTGCGTGAAACCAAACCGCCAGTTTTAAATACACATTTACATTCTGTTGATGTCTTCCGAAGGAAGATCCATAAGTGCATTAAAGCTTCACAGCTTACTGGGGAAACCATCTCTTACAAGGGAGGGACATGTGCAGTGAAAATTTAGTGCACAAGAAGGTATTAGCTTGAAGGATGTCAGCAAGTCAACAGGAGTGGCTTGATGTGACATGAAGTTCATCCCGGGATGGCTGAAAAGCCTTCCTTCTGTGTAAACAGGAGCAGCACACTTCTACACCCTAAATGTCTTCACTCAGCAATGAAACTGTGTCAGAAAGCAATGAAAAATAAATGCTACTGCAGCCAGAGCCAGAACTACAAAAGCTCTAATTAACTAAGGCGCACAGCGATCTTCCATACGTAACACCTGATCTATAGCACAGCGGTCGTCTACTTCAAGGGAAAATATCGGGAAAACATACCTATATCCTGCAGCCCAACACGGCCACCAAACTTGGGAAACAAAATAAGACGTTTTCAGTGTTGAAAGTGCAAAGGCATTTAATTTTGCTTAGTAAGAGATTGTGAATTTTGACCCTGAGAAGCACCGTACCTAGCAAAATTAGTCATTTCATGAGCTGTGAAAGTAAGGAAGGCTAACTAGGCGTGGACTTGCACCCTCCCATCTCACCTCCCCTCACCACCACCGTTCAAACCCCCTCCCTCCCTGCACTGCTTCCCGAGAAACAACGAATCGTAGAGGCGTGCAAGGGCACCGCTGCTGAACTGAACGTGCAAACTGAAGTTCCAGTGCTGCTGATCCGTCTTTGAGCCCTGCCATCTGCTTAGGTGAGAGCTGTGGGAACGCGAGAGCCTTCCCCTCTCCCCTCTGAGTTCAGCTCGGAGAAAATATTAGGTGGAACAGATGGACAAACGAGTAACACAAGTCTTGTTCTTTCAGAAAATAAAGCTAAAAAGAAGAAAGATGCAAGTAAACCTCCTTTGAGATTTCTTTTGCTACATCCACATCCCCGTGTTGCTGGATGCTCTGTCTCATCTCGCCACACAAAGCATCCCTGGCGATGGTTAACCACAACAGACGTTCATGCAGGAATCTGTCAGAAGACTCAAACCTTCAAGCACACTTTCTTCAGCATCACAAAAAACCCACAAAACATTTCACGTCTCATTGCTCTTGCCTGAACTAAATTTTCAATGTGTAAATTACATTACAAAGAAATTGCGTCTCCTGAATATTCACAATTTTGTTGTTAAATATCATTCCTTTAATGTGTTAATTTTCTTGGGAAAAAACCCTAGTTCAGTTTTAAAAGTCTTATTTTTCCTGATAATGGAAAAGATTACCAGGTCCATGCCTTAATTGAGTAAACCCTTTTTCCTCCCGTTGAAAGCCTTCACAGCTGCACTGCCGTAATCTGCCACTTCCAGACAACAAAATAAGCGCTTTTAGGATCTTCCCGGTTTGTTTCACAACAAAGGTCAGCCTGTGCTAAATATCCCTAACCACAAGGTGACTAGGGTTTAGACCTACAAGCCAACAAAAGGCTGCTTTTCTAAGATCACAAGACAAAATATTCCTACACAACAAATCCTGCAGTCTGTAGCCCCGACTAACGCAGAGGCGCTTGCCAGAACGTGGCTCCTGACTATATTGTTTAGGCTCCCGAATACGTGCGTAGGCATTAAATACAACCAGGTCAAGTTTAAGGTTCTGCAACAAAACAGGGAAACACTTTGCCTTTTTAAAACGGAAGCTAAAACTCAGCTTAACTTCCCCTTACGCTACGCAGTCCTTCCCCAGGGAAAGCCTAGCGAGCCCCTTCGAAGCAGCAGTAAATCCCACGGGATGCTAAGCCTGCCCAGCCCCATCCCTCCACCGACGAGCACATAAACGTCAAGTGGTGTGGTAACGCTGCTGTCAAGAAATATAAAACACATGTTTTTTAACAGCCTGGTGAAACCTTACATAAAACAAGCAGTAAAGAGTAGCCCTATTTTTGTTTCATGAAACAAACTAAAAAAAATAAAAATTATGGTAAGAGATGCCTGAACTGGTTTCTCACTGCAGCCCCGGGAAAAGATGACTCTACCTGATCCAGCTTTGCTGGTCTCAGCCCTTGGCATGAACCTTCCTTTTCAACTGGTGCCCCGAGGCCCACAGCCACCGGCCTGTTGGTGATTTTTATATGCAAGACCTTGCAGTCCTGAGATTTTAGGCTCTGGAGGTCCTCAGATCCCGACTTCCCTTCCTCGCTCGGCTGCGCCAACACGGTTTCCTGCCTTTGTCTCTTCTGCTTGTTTAGCTTGGCTTGTTAGAGCTATTTATCCAGTTCATTTTGCAAAATGCCTTGGGACGGATGTCACAAGAGGCACTGTCGAGCTGCAGGAGGCTGACTAGCAGAGAGGGGTCGATTGAAAATAATGAGTTAGGGAAGGGGATTTTCATCTTCCGTAAACAGTACGTAACCTCTGCAGCACTGCTCAGATCAATGTCTCAGCAGTTACTGAAACCGTATATTATGATATCGCTTGACTAATTATTAACTAAACTACTCATTAAGCTGCTGACACTGGTCAAACTGCAAGTTCCCATAGGGATCTCAGCTCAGTAAGGATTTCCCCATTTATTAGAAAATAAACTCAGTGGAAGCAGACACTATCAGATGAGAGACCATCTGTTCTTCCAGCTTAAATCCCTGAGCTCAGACCACGCAGCTTTGAAGCAGCTTCATGCTCAATGCTGCACTCTGGCTGACTCCCACCGAAGCAGGGCTTCTGGCCCCTGACCACAAAATGCACAGCTCGGCACAGCCCAGCACCTCCAGCTCCAAGGCCAGGGTGTTTTGCCAACCCAAATACTTCTCTTATCTCTTAACTGTTTCAAAGACTCGCTAGCTGAGGGTGCCAGTGCTCCTTTCTGCAGAAGACAATCAGTAAATTTAAAAGAAATGGAGAGGCAAAGGGGACAGAACGGCGGAGAAGCAGCTATTTTGCAGCCAACTGATAAAAGTGAAATAAAGTGTTTTACATTGCCAAATGAGTGTCAAACAGGACAGTCTGACCACTGACAACAGCATGAAGTGGTGAAAGTCCTTTCCTTTCATTGACATCAAACATTTATTTAACCAATTTCTTATCGCAATGCCCAACAAATTGATGAGCTAGAAGATAGTCCTACTCAATCAGCATTAGCTATGAACTGAGCATATCAAGGCTAGCCTGTAAAAATTGCTCACTGCCACTCAAGCAGCATTGCTAGTAAATCAAGAGAGAGGTTTATCACACAGACACGGAGATAAAAGTCCTTGTCAGAGCTCAACTTTCAGCTACCAGATAAAAGCTACCCAGATAAAAGCTAGAAGAATAAACCCCTTTCTAATCAAGTAAATAGTTCAGAGAAAGAGCGCTCTAAAATGTACATCTTGATAAAGATTTCAGAAGTTTTCCCAATACTCTATGTGCATTGCCAGCTTTTCGCCTTCCTATGCACCGAGTGGGTATACTGAGACCCCCCTGCAGTGCTGCCAGCTCTGGGCCTCAGCTCAGGAGAGACACGGAGCTGCTGGAGCGGGGCCAGAGGAGGCCACGGAGACGATCGCTGGGGGACAGGCTGGGAGTTGGGGCTGTTCAGCCTGGGGAACAGAAGGCTCTGGGGAGGCCTTATTGTGGCCTTTCAACACTCAAAGGGGGCTTACAAGAAAGATGGGGACCGACTTTCTAGCAGGACCCGTTGCAACAGGACGAGGGGCAATGGTCGTAAACTAAAAGAGGGGAGATTTAGGCTAGACGTAGGGAAGAAGTTGTTTACGCTGA
This sequence comes from Podiceps cristatus, assembly GCA_000699545.1. NCBI lineage: Eukaryota > Metazoa > Chordata > Aves > Podicipediformes > Podicipedidae > Podiceps > Podiceps cristatus. Next base: position 17,120 of record JMFS01096689.1, on the reverse strand, counting down.
GGGTGGTGAGGCACTGGCACAGGTTGCCCAGAGAGGTGGTAGAAGCCCCGTCCCTGGAAACATTCAGGGCCCGGCTGGATGGGGCTGTGAGCGACCTGATGTAGGTAACGGTGTCCCTGCTCGTGGCAGGGGGCTGGACTGGACGGGCTTTGAAGGTCCCTTCCAGCCCAAACCCTTCTGTGACTCTGTGTTACTCTCTCCACTTGAGTAAAGAGGCGGATCGTTGGCATGCAAGTGTTAACTCTGTAATAGAATTTGCATTCTGGTATTAAACCAAACATAGTGGGTATCTGGGTTTTACCACCTAAAGGAGATTATTTCTTACTCCCGTTCCTCACTATGCCCTATATCAGTTTTTCTAGTTCTTTTTAGTTTTAAAAAAAAAAAAGTTTTAGTTTCAGGTACATCAAATAATCCAAAATCCCACAGATTTTTGCTACACAACCTGTTCTTATCCAGAGGCGAATCATTCTTATCTGCAAACACTATGAACTTGCTTAAGTCTGATTTTTTTTCTCCTGAAGAAGAATTTTTACCCTGGTTATAGCAGTTGTGCATACCGCTACTCCTTGCCCACAGATGTATATGCTATTCCCTCCCTCCCTTTCACAACAGCCAGCTGCTCTTAGCTCCACAGCTCCGTATCTTCCTGGCTGTTTACTACTGTATCCTCATCAAGTAAAAAACCTTCCCCGAGTTTGTAACTGTAGGTATTAATCTTCACTTACCGCTCTAAAACTGTAAATAACAGTGTGTACCTTGCTATAGCTCTTGCGTTTCGCGTCAGGCTGCCATCGATCACTGGCTAGCTCAAGGAGACCTATGTATCTCTTCTCTAACTCAAGGGAGCAGGACCGCTCTGATTTAACTAGCGTACACAATTAGTTGGAAGCACTTTTTTTTTTTTAAAAAAAAATGATTATCCCTCTTTTCACCCCTGATATTTCCTAGACAGATTGGTTTGGGAATACCATGGAGGCAAGACTTCTAGCTTTACACAAGAAAAGCAAACAACACAATTTGCACAAGACTGATGTATATTAAGTTTTAGGGTCGCTAGCGTCCTCTTTGTGAAATTCTGCTAAGCAAACAAAAGGAACACAGTATAGCTGTAACCGGTGTAAAGCTGATTCGCAGTTCATTGAAGGGTGAACGTGGGAGGTTCATTGCTGGAAGTCTGGCTAATCCATTTCAAAAAGCACCCATCAGGAAGAACAGGACTGTGGTTTGGAGTGAATAAATTCCCGAGTCTCCTTTACCCTCATTTTTTCACTATTAACTGTTCTTTGAAAATTACTGTGAACGAATGGACATTGAAGGGAGCAGCAAAAAAATCCCCTGACAACACTGATGCTATTAAATAATTCCATTAAGTTGGGTAATATAGTAGAGATTAAATTTAAATAGGCTGCAGACCAGCATATGCTAGTAAATTCATCAATTAATGGGGGGGTGGCAGCAGAGAATCAAATTTAAAGGTTACAGTAGATCATAAGCAGCCTAAGGCAATAACATGATCTTGTACTTGCAAGCCTCAGCTAAAATACTATATACAATTTTTAAGTAATAAATTAAAAATAAAGAGAAAAGGATGAGCTGGAGAGAGTCCATGAGACAACAACGGGACTAGGAGGTTTGCAGAACAGCACCACACTAAAGGCTGGTGACAAGTAGGTCTGCTTTCTTTCAGAAAAGACTGAATGAATACAACAACTATTGTATTCTCTTACAGAGAGCTCCTCATGTTAAACTTTTTTCCCTTGTCTAGAGAGGACAGAAGTAAAAACCAACCTTAGGTTAATAGGAAAAATCCATATAGTTACATATTTTATATATTACATCCATATAATCAAACACACTACTTGGTAAAAGAGGAGAAAGGGGAGAAGGGGCAGGACCAGCCCCATCACTAGAAGTTGTTAGGGATCAGGGACAGTTTTGGCACACCTGGCAAGCACCGCTGCCAGGACGGGGGTGGGATGGCCTTCTGGAGGTCCCTCCCAACTCTGTCCTTGACTCCAGAAACACTAGAAACCACACACCTTTCTGCCTCAGTGCTCTGTTCCATACTTAATTCACATTCCTGTGAACATATTCACATCCCAAGGAGACATGGGAAATTACATTAGGCTACGTGTTCGCTAGTAAGGAGTTCACTCAGGCACATGGCTAAAACCAAGTTTAATTTTCATTAGTGATTTAAGTCAAAATTCAAATGACTGCCACAGAAAAGAAAAGCTGAAATCTCCCCTTCCCTACCTGCACCGAAATCCATCTTTCCTTGATCCTAAAAACGTTAAAATCTTCATTAGCTACCTCAACTGGGACACAAAATGCGTCTTCAGTTTTGTTCCATTTCTATGTTGGTTTTATCTGCCGAAGATCTCTGGTCTGCCTCAGGAGGTGGCAGGAATTGGCCATACGTCTTCTCCTTGTAGAACAAAATCTATTCATCCCCAGTAAGTCTGAAGGTACAAATGGTATTTATTGTGCAGAACATACAACTTCTATAGAGTGACCTCCTGCTCATTTAAACCTCCGGTTTTACTCAGAAGACTTGCAGTTTCAGCTGTCCTCCCAAAAGCTACCAGCAAAGAGCCTGAACATACCTGGGCAAGACGTTCAAACCATAAAAACCACAAAAAGATGGCAGGAACTACTAGTGCTTTCAAGGAGGGCGTCACCTGCACCAACACCGATGAGAAGAGCTGCAAAATGCAGCCTTTTGCAGTGCATTTCTTCTCCACATCTGTAGCGTTATCACCTGTGCTAGGAGAGCTTTCTACTGACATACTCTGAAGATCTCAGTTCTCAGAACTTCACTTTTCTTTATGCCTAACAAAAAAAGAGCAACCCCCAGACTGTAAACGTCAAGTTCGTCCGCTGTTTCCAAGAGAATCAGGGAATATTGATCCCTGCCGAGATGTCTTCTGTCCCTGCTCGCACTTTTCAGTACTTTCTCCTCCTCGGTTCCCCTCCGGTGTTCCCACTCCTGGAGCCTCTGTGGCTCGGGACACGAGGATGTTCCAGGGTACGGACACCCCTGACAAAGGGAGGGCCCTCTTGACTCAGGGGGATGCTATCAGGAGGCTCTAGCTCCATCCTATTTTTCCTCCTCTAAGTTCTGAAATACCTTCTAACGCCTATAGTTGCTATAGTTGCTTCTGGCCCTAATCTATAGTCAGTAACTTCCTGTTCCCACAGAACAGGAAATGCTCAGCTCGTAAATCCAGACATAGCTCAAAACTGGCCAGATCTGGGCAGTAACCCACCAAGAGTTAAATACTAAAATACTGCCAGTTGTTATCTTCAAGGCACATTTGGAATGCTGTCGCTTTTCAAAAAAACGTGTATCTACCCACGGACAGCCAGAGGTACCAACAGAACCTAAAAGGGCTGCCACACCAATCAGTGCCTACCAAGTGTGCACGATGCTCCAAAGTGACAGACTCTTTAGAAGAGAGGGGACATTTCGGAGCCTCATCCAACCCAAGAACACATCCTCCTCCTGCTCCTCTATAACATATATAATATTTCCAAGAGGCCCAAAGCTTATCACTTCTCCTGCAATGACAACCTTAAGCAGTCAGCAAACAGCATTTCATTGGCAATGTGAAATATTCAACTCGAACAAAAGCTGCTAATACAGCACCTGCAAATTTTTCCCTGATGGACCCCTGAAATCCCTCTCTGCTCTGGTTGTACTTCCAGTATTTCTTTTAACAACAGGAGCGGAAGCCAAGGCAAACACACAGCTCACCATCCTTTCCCGATCCCTAAAGCTGCTGTTACGTGCTTGCAGTTGTGCTGCAACAGCTGCACCGAAACGGAGGGGGGATTCTGACGAGGCCACAATTGTTTCTCTCACTCCAGGTGCGAGGATGTCACATATTCATGGCTAAGCAGCAAGACACAGGTTTGTGCAACGATCGATGCCCCTTCCACCCATCCTTAAAAGCAAGCAAGAACAGGCTTACGAACTGGCTCTGCCCTCCTATTCATGAGCTGAAACGAGCTAAGGGAGTCATCAATTTAGTCGGACATAACATCTGTGTTCAGAGTTCTTTTACAATTAAAGCAGAGAATGACTTTGATGTCTGTATCAGAAGTAAGAAACAGGTAATTATAAGACAGGAGTATAAAGGCATTAAGAACCCTTGGTGTAACATCAACCAGCCTACAACACACAAATCTATTCCAAAGGTACAAAACACATCAAACGCCCAACACGCTCTCACACGGTTCTGTATTCCCCAGCGGTGCCTACGCGGACAGCAGAGCCAGCGATCGGCCCTGCTGCACAAAGGCCGACTTGTCTGCGTGGCACTGATCAAAGCCGCGTTCTGTTCGACCAGCTCTGTGGAGATGGCTCTCCCGGGACCGGTTGATTTCCGAGAGCAAACAACTACAGTAACAGCTTTGTACCAAATCTAATGTCAAGAAGACCCAAGAGATCCATGAAAGGACTCTCCTTGATATTTGGGCAGATCCCAAGGCCAGTCCAGACACAGTCCCAGACACTTGCTGCTTTCTCTGTCATTCCTGAGAAACCACTATCACGCTGCCAAAGCTTTCAAACCATCCAGCCACGAAACGCTCCGAAGCTGCAGCCAGTCACGCTCCACTCGACACTGCCTTCGCCAGCACTGACAAACCCCTTCTCCTTCACAAAGCTATTTTATTTGTTTGTTGCTTTAAAATGTCAGCCGTTACCGCAATAACTATGAGGCACAGAGAGGGGGAAAAAGCATTACTTGCAACGATGACTGTATGCAAAGCATCTTCTGTCTTGCTTGACAAGCATCGCACCTTAAAGCCAATAAAAAAGGGAATGATTTGTGCAGCAGAAGCAAACGATACAGCATAGAGAACAACGAATAAGCACCGAAACCCAGCACTGCTGCATCTGAAGTAATCCATAAGCAGTAAGTGGCAGTTGATAAACAGAAAACAATGACCAACGTAAAATAATGTACACGGGAAAAATGCAGCCCTAACGATACCTACACAATCACAGGCTTCACACAGCCTGCATCGCACAGAAAAGGCATTAAAATCGGTGGGAATGTTTCTATTAAAATGCCCATTTAGTATGTTGTGGCAAAGAGGAAGACAGTGTTGACTAGTGTATATGGAGGTGAGAATGAAAGGGATCGTCACGTTAGTATTACACAAGCCCATGCTGCTCCCACAGCTTGTGCTCTGCAGTGAATTCCTGTACTTTTGTCTGAAGAGAGATGGTGGAAAGAGTAATACAGGAAAGGCAACCTGGGCGATGGGAGATAATAGAACGATTCCCTATGAAAAGGGATAATAAGAGATAAGGATTCTTCAGCAAGAGAAAGAGGTACTAAAGAGAGAAATATGACAGAACAAAGCTGTATGGATGAAGGCAACGTGAATAATCATTCTCTGTTCACTTCTCCGTAAACCAAGAGGTAGGACATGAAATCAAAAGCAAAAAAGCTTTAAAACCTCTATTGACAATTTCAAACAGAGTAAGCAGGTTTTACCTCTACACAGAGCACGTTAAATTAACGTGTTCTGTACCAGAGGATGGCACGGAGATGGAAGGAACCAAGTGGTTAAAACAAGATTAGACAAACTCGGGGAGGGCAGCTCCATCACGGGCTATGAACTCACCCCTACCCTTCTCCCTCTGCGGGTCAGGATGCAAACCGACAGAAAGCGATCGTTGCATTCTTTCAGTTTTTTTATATTTTCCTAAACATTGCTACTACAGACAGCACGGTGAACCCAACGTAATTCTGAGCAACGTGCCCATTACTTGAGTAAAGGAAGGCAGCCTATAATATCTTTTGGAACCATGTTTTAGCCTACCTTTTTCATAGATATGTATCTTGACAGGTATGAAGCACAGTTTCATTAGGAATAATCTTTTCTCTCATTAACTAGCATAGAAAGAGACTGCAATTAAACCAGCTTGTGACCATCCCATGATCCATACAGAGCTGTAAAGGGAATAATTTCCTGTTCTGTTCACGGTAGAAAATCATTATTTCTGCAACTGATAAAGGTAGTTACACGTTCATTTCCAATAAATCCCATGCCTCCCACACGCTGCTCCGCTATTTCTTTTCTCCAGCTGCTCTCTGGAACTGAAAGCAAGATGCCGACGTGCAGAAGCCTTGCCACGGCTGGAAAAGAGACGGGTCTAACAGGACAAGAATTGTGCACTCCTTCACCCAAACCTTTGTGGGAAGAGGCAGGCACAGGCTGGAACAGAGGCCCTGAGCTCAAGTCTCGGCTCAAAAGGCTTGAGATGTTCTACTGGAGACACACGACTAAACATCGCATTACAGCCATTACTATAAATGCCGAATTACAAAGTTAAGCTATCGATATTATACTCTGAAGTTGAACCTTGCTTTGTAAAATATCGATGTGGCTCACCACATTTAAGACGAGTCACATTGTCTGTCCCAGGAGTCTCAATTAAAGCTTTGATGTGCAGGAAGAACAGCAATTCATTACGAACAGCTAAAATTTGATGTGCAGGAAGAACAGCAATTCATTACAAACAGCTAAAATACACAGTCTTTTCCAGACAATAAAGGTGTTTATTTAGATGCCAGTAGTCCAAATCAATCTTCCAAATAAATTTACCCATCTCAGAAGAGCGCAGATCTTGTATGGTAAAGATATACAGCATCCTGTTTTCCCAATAATTTCATTAAAAAAAACAACTTCTCTTTTATTCTGTCCAAATCAATCCTCCAAATAAATTTACCCATCTCAGAAGAGCGCAGATCTTGTATGGTAAAGATATACAGCATCCTGTTTTCCCAATAATTTCCTTTAAAAAAAATAACTTCTTTTTTATTCTACTTTACTGTGAAGGACTGATGACATGCTGATAAACAGTGTTCATCAAGGAATTCACCAGAATACCAGAAAGGCGTATTCCCTTACCTCTACAAATAACCTGTATCGTTCTACAAACTCTCTTTTGGTGTATTTTTAAAAAGAAGAGCAATCCTTTCAGTTCCCTACATAAGTTGCAACCAAAGCCTGTTCATTCAGGCTGCTGAAGAGGGCAAGGTACCTTCCCTCTTGCCTACCTCCTCACTGAAATCCTAACCAGCTGCAGCATTTATACAAACATAGAACATCTTGCTTCGCTAAACTGCAGATCATTTAATCTTATCATGAAAAAAATTATAAAATGTCTTTGTAAAAAAAAGAGCCATATGCTGCTGTCTCAATCCATGTCAAAGCCCGAGTGCTTTGCGGTGACAAGCAGCATCTGGGAGCAGAACACAGCCGCGCAAGGCCAGCAGACGCTCTCCTACAGGCTATAAAAGGCTGTCTGGTAAGAATGACGTTCTCCTTACTCTAGAATTAAGATGAACAGAAGAACATTGGCACAGCACTAAGCCCACGCTCGCAGGCCTAGCTGATTGAGGCAAATACATCACCTCTTGACATAAAGCAAGCATCTCTGTGCAGCAGAGCATAATCGAAATGTCAGTAACTGAGTAAAAACCAACAGCTAACCCAAGAATGCTGGAGGAACACAAAGGAAAAACCTCACTCATATTTAATACATAACTCTTAAGACTTTGCCCCCACAGCTGCGCAGCTGGCTGTGAGCTCGGCTTTGAAGGATACAAACATTACTCTGCAGGGGCTGAAGAGGGGCCAAGGGAAACAGGGGACTCGTGAAAGAAAATAAAGACAGGCACCCCACACTGAGCTCGCAAACTCAGGAACTCGCTTTCTGCAAGCTATCTGCATGAAGCGTATTTTTTGGCAGCCCCTCCACAGCCAGCGCAGAACAGGGCGCTCCGATATGCATTTTCCCAGGGTCTGCACCATCAAAAGCGGTGCCAACGGAGTTCAGCTCCTTTCTGTGCCGAGACGCTGGCAGCATCCCGCCCAGGCACAGCCGCGGGCCCGAAGGCAGCTGCCGAGCAAGTTATCGACTTCCCCTTCCTGGAAGGGAAACGGCACGGTTCCCAGGAAAGCTTCTACACCAGCCATCCTTCACTTCACCTTTTCAAAATGTAGGCGCTTAAGGCGCGAGCAGCCCAAGCAAATACGCAGTGTGCCGCATTTAGCCTGGTGAACCCCGCGTGGCGCTCATCGCACTTGTCCATCGCAGACTCACTTTGGCAATACCTTCTTTCTCCAAGCCTCATCCTTCACTACCACCCCCACAGTTCATCAGTTTCTCAGGTGCAGACTCACAGAAGCCTTGATACAATCTGTTCTGAGCATGCAAAGAAGTTCATTGTTCTACTTGGGAGCTTTTGCTCAAGAACTCTTCTGGCCATCTCATCTCAGGGAGAAATTCGTAATTAAATTGGCACAAGCAAAGCAAAGTTTATTACTATAATCACAACCAAACCTACCATCTGTCAAGCCAGTACTTATGCCAATTAACCAAAGCTGCTAAAAATGGATTTTTACAGAAAATATCAGTATTATATATGCCAAGTAAGATCAAATAAGCTTTTTATTTTCTTTTTTTTTAGTGTTTAAATGCAGCTCAGCCGACAGCAATCTCCAAGTCCTCTTCCAATGCTGCTTAAAATCAAGAAGTAGCAAGTTACGTACCATTGATGGCACTCAGCACTTTGGTCCCATTTCTGTAAGGCAATTTCTATCTCTTCTTTCCCTGCAAAGAAGTGGTCAGAGGTAAGAAATTCAGTCGCTTGCTCTCTTAACTTCTTTCTCGGAGGCTGTTAGAGTACAACAACAGAATGGCACAGAAGTCAATTACAATACATTTGGCTTGACAACGTCTAGTAAACAATTTCCTACTCTCGCAGATTTATGGAACACCCAAGACCGCTCAAAGAGATCACGCAAATTTGCGGTACAGTAGCGAATTGCGTTGACCTGTCAACATGGTTTCACCTCATTTGGAAGTACAGTTATGAGTAACGAAAACATCTCCCACACCACGTTAAGAAAAGTTAATTAGAGCTTTCAGTGGTTTTGTTCCGATGCATTTCACAGCCTCGGATCTAGGACCTGCCCCACCTCCCCCAAGAGCCTGCAGTCTCAAAAAGCTGAAAACTGAGCCCCTTCTGAAGGCTAAAAGGACTATCAAAATAGAGATTAAAATGTTTGAAATGGCTACACTGATTTCCAGAAAAGGATAATTCTATTAGATAGTTACAGTATTAACTAACTACATTTAGTTACACTCATAAACAGGACAGAAATTATTTAGAGTAGTATCTTTTGTTGCACATCTTAACTGTAACAAGGATGATTTTTTTGGTTTATTCTGACCCACCTACAATCTTGCAAACAAACCACATTCAAGATAGTGAAGAACAACGAGGGAATGAAACTAAACTGATTCCTCTAAGTAAACACACATCTAAAAATCTCTCTCTCTACATGCCACCCCAGTACTGCTAGCTACTCTCCTGGGGAAAAAAAAAAAATATTACAAGGAAAAAAAATACACCACATTGTTTGCAAGTGTAAGGTGTACAGATCTGAAGCGATGTCAGCTTTGAACACCCCCCTCCCTTCGCCTCAAAGGCACAATTCCTTACCATCAGCTGCGTACGACCTCCTCTCATCTGTGTCTTCTGTGATTTCACACATATCGCTATGCGCTCGGGCCAGGCGCCAAAGAAAGTCTTTCTGGTCTGCATACTGCAGTAAAAACAAAAATGTTATATATCAAGACCCATTCTGCCATTGACAAAGAGCAGGAGAAAGAAAAATCAAGCAGGGGCATACACTAGAAGTCACACAGACGTTTTTTGAAACGTTAAACGCCCCCAACTCTACCAGAGCAGCAGCAGAACCACAGAAGAGCGTGCGATGGCCACCTCTATAATTAAGCTTACAGGGCTACACTAGCGGTACGGGTCTAACTGTTGCCACCTGCTAACAAGGAACCCCTCCATTCCAAACGCCGTACTGGGGTGAGTTCTTCAGCAGTCTCCACTAACCTCAAAACACTGGTGAAAAAAAATCACCCTAAACCTCACCACTCCATTCAAATTCGCAAATTGCTTTCTACTTTTCTTCGTGTTTCAGTCTGCATTTGAACAGTTTCATGTCCCGCCTCGTTCTTAAACCCAGGACAGTACTGTCGGTGTACTGCTGAATTTGAAGCAGACTTGTTCTGACAAACTCAAACTTAAAAAAAAAAAAAAAAAGTAGAAAATTAAAAACACAACCACCTAACAGTCTGGTTTCCTTTGTGATAGTATTGTAAATAAAGAAGTGGGAGAAACGACAGAAAGAAGCAACAGCTAGAGTAAAACTATCACTGCCCCTTGCTACACCCCACACCTCAACGGCAGCACCAGCGTTCACTGAATCAGGGGACCAATTCACATCGCCTGTATGATATAAAGAGACACATTCTTTAAGGTGGCAAAACACCTGCACCACGCAGGTTTTGAATCTCATTAACTAACACACACACAGTGTTGCCTGACCCTCCTGCGTGAACATGCAACTTACTTATTTCCTGAACCACCGCCCACGTGCACGGGGCAGGCCTCGGGAAGACCACGCTTCCCGAACACAGATCGAGCCATTGCTTATGCAACGACTTTACCGCATAGACCCAGTACTGTTATTTTACACACATACAGTGCGTTCACTCAGGGAAAGCGAAGACATGACGAGACAGGCAGTTCCAAGATGGAAAGCAACCGGGAACTGGCCGCTGCTGTAGCCCCAATGGTTTTGGCCTTCAGCCCGCTCCCAACCTGCTCCTGAGGAAGGGGGCGACTGGAAGCTGGCCCAGTCGTCGTGCAGGACCTGGACCCTGCTAAGATATGCAATTTCCTCTTTCCCCGCTATTTAGCTGAAAACACAAATCACTGCTGGAAAACATAAAAAGGCAACCTTTACCACCAGTTTATTATTCAGCAGCAGCTGGAATCCCTCTCTCTTCTCCTGCTCGTCTCCACTGTGCAAGCGGTCAGCCTCCTGCAGTAGCTGACCCAGTCCTTCCTCCAACGAGGAATCAAAGACTAAATGCGCTTCATCCTCGTTGACGAGATCCAGGGAATCCCGACGCGCCGTTCTCACTGTTTCACAGCTCACTTCATCTTCTTCTTCGCTCTCTCTCTCGGACTCCCGGTCGTAATCGGACTCGGCGTTGGCTGTGGTGTACCTTTGAGGAAAAGGAACAGCACACAACACAAAATTAGTCTGAGGAGATGCTGTGCAGCCCGTGACAGTTCTATATGTACGATACAGAAAAAACAACTCTTGCTAATAGAGGAAGAGAAGTGTATCTTAGTTTATCCTGGAGAACACTGTACGATCCCAGTGTCTCAAGTAACACACCAATCATTCTTTCCCCTGCAATATACAGCACCTCCAAAACGCTGAAGAAGGTGCCCGCATCCTACTTGCGTACCGCAACAGCTTCTCTTAGGTCTGCTACCTTCCATGTAAGAGATTTCAACAACTAAGAACAGAGCCAGGACAATTGAGTTAAATCCATGGATTATAAAAGAGAATTTCAACAAAAAAACCCCAACACACTCGTCCATGTGGAAAATATAACCTGAGGTTTTTAGCCCGTTCCAGGAAATTTCAGACACTGTATCTGTTTTGGCAATATCTAGTACCTCCATCATCTTGTCTGAGCACTAAATGCAAAACAGCTTGTGCACACTGACTTGTAAAAAGGTGCAAAACAGGAGAGCGATCAAAGCTACTTCACCCGAGCAAGAAGTCCAGCAAGGAGACAGCGGATCAGCCACAGAGAGACACCACAGGTACAAAACCCCAGGCAATGATTAGCTGCTAAATTAGTCAAACGAACCAGGGTAAAGCTCAGATCAAAGTTTCTGAAAATGCCTAAAATTAAGCTCTCCCAAATCATATACAGGCACCTACGCTGGAAGTTTAAAACAGCATTACATATCGACTGATACCATTGCAGGGGGTACAGAACTACTTACAGAACTAGGTTTTTTTTTTTTTTAAGGAAGACTATTTGCCCCCCTCATGTTTATCTGCAAGCTCTTAACTGAAGAATAAGCACAAGTCAGTCCGTAATTTAAGAAGCTGCACTTTTATGTTTGGATTTTGTTGGTTTATCTGAACAGAAAGCTCTCTTCCTGAAGCAAGCTACTTCAAATCCCATAAACGCTTGATTCCGGGGGGTGTTTGTAATTGTTACCCAACTAAACTGCACCGAAGCCAACTTTACAGGTTCTGCTGGAATTAAAAGCCAGTGCAGTCTGGGGGTAACTACAGCTGCGCTCCCTTTTGTCCTGGCCGACCTTCTCCTCCGAGGGAGAGCCCAGCACTGCGGGTGCGAAGCTGCCGTTAACCGGAGACAAAGATACGTGACCAAAGTCCGTATCTGAAGAAAGCAGTTACAGCACTTTGGCCACAGACAGATAACAAGACCCATTTGGCTATCAAAGCTTCAGCCTGCTGAGAACCATCCAGAACGCTCAAGCATTTCCCTCTCTGGGAGAGGGCAAACAAACACCCTCCCTCACCACAGCCTCCAACCCTCATCCACATGTTTAAAAACGCGCAGCTTGGTACTCAAACATTTTAAGACAAGAAATGAAGTCGAAGTCAGCCTTCTCACGGCAAAACAAGCACTGCAAGACGACATGTGGGGGATTATGTAGCAGCACTAGATTAATGGATAATGCAACAACCTGGTGGTAGGTGACACTGTCAAGGCTCTGTTTCAGGTTAAAAGCTTAATTTCTCGGTATTTTCTTACAATTAATGATATTATTAGTTCTCTAGACTACCTCATTTTTGGTACTTAAACACAAACTCCTCAAATTCTCTTATTTCCCACCCTAACCTACTACGGTGGACAGCTGTGGGCCCCGCAGCTGTGATACTGTCTCACTACATTTTACTGGCAGCTGCAAAGATTTCAGTACGTCAGCCGAAAAACACTTTCCACAGCAAAGACTCCCAAAACACAATGTGGTCTCTAAAACCAGGCAGCAAGGGATGGCCCCTGTACGCTTCTTTTCTCCACCACAAAAATGTTTTCTCCAAGACAGCTCATACAAGTTGCTGCCAGTTTAAAAAATAATACTGTATATAACTTTATAAACTCAGTTTACAGAAAGATTAAGGGATTTAGCTGTTATCAGCCCATTTTTTGAGTTTACAATGATGGAAAGTTCTTAAATGCTTTGGTGTGTGAGGCCTCTGGCTAGCACACATCCTGAACGAAACTGAAAACGTACCATCGGGAACAAAAAAGCCCGTGGAGGCAAAGCAGCCCAACAGCCCAACGCAGTGCCCAAGCGATACAGAGAAATGGAGCAGCCCAGCAGATCTCTGGGCTCCTGAAAGCTCGCGATGACTTTTGTGAATTGCGTATGAACTCAGAGAAGATGCTTACGTCCACGTGCTTTGCAAAATAAAGCTGAAATGTGAGGAGTTCGTTCTGAACTTCATTAAAAGAATACAGCTGCCAGAAACTAATACAGAGCTGAAATGTATCTGTTGAGAATAGTCTCATTCTTCCTCCCAGCGGCTGCTAAAAAGCTTTAGTAGTCTTTTCCAAAATTTACATTTCCTACCTTGATTCTACTAGAAAATGTTAGTAGTTACATCTTCAAAAGACAATATTGCGTTTTTCAGAATGTTTTACAAAATACGTTGGCACCCCGATGACTCAATGCATCTGTTATTATCTAGATAGCAAGGCCTCGTCTCCAGAAGAACTATATGATTTGTTACGCAGCTTTTCCTACCTATTACACCATCCTGAATCACTTGCTCCCTAATTTGGCTTTCATATGAACACCCACTGCAGACGAATGAAGCAATTCTATAACCTGAATGAGATCACATCAGCTCTTTCCTGCTTCTCCAATTCCAGCTACTAAAGACAGAACACTAAAGCGACGGGTTTTACAGCAGCCGCAACGCCTGCTTTCCGGCGGGTCCGCGCCCGTCGTTCCAGGAGGCTGCTGGAGGAACGGCCGCTTTGCGCCCCGGCCGCACACCGTGCTACCAAGGGTCACCGTGCACCGTCTGGCGGTCGTTCAGCTGCTACCGAGCAGCCCCTCATGTCCGAATCCTGCCTGCCTTGCTCTCAGTGCTATAACAAAGCATTTAATTATAATATTCGAAGTAAATTTCTCTAAGTTTACATTTCATGTCAGCTTCCCTGGGAAAACACCTACGGCCAGCGCTGCACGTTTTAAAACACGCTCACCTCAAAAGCTACCGAATTTGCCCGATTAAGGCACAGAAGAGAAGCGTTTCACCAGAAAGGCGGCAGTCACGTCACCTACGCAGCAGACCTCATCATCTATCTAATATGATAACACTTGCATCTATATCCTAATTTCTACCCATGTTCCTAAACTACACAGTACTTTTCATCTGTTTTTAAACTATAAAAACTTAAGCAACACAACTGATCAGTGTGACACACTGAGAAAAACCCACAAGAAACACCCCAGCCAAAGACATTTTAGTTAATTGGAATGTATTTTTAACCTTCTCAAGTTTTTTCAGACGTTCTATAATATATTATTATATGGACATTTTATTTATAAACTCCCTCACTCAAGTCCCAGGCTGGACTTCTACCTTCCTTCTTCCTGCAACGTTCCCTAATCAAATTAGTGCTTTAAAAAAACCCCTCAACCACCACATATATATTTCTGCCCTGCCCTCCCCCCGCTTCTCTAAAAGTCAGAATCATCACACTTCTCTCAATCTGGCCCTGACAGTAGGTGATTTACTGTAATAAAAGCAAAGAAAACTAGGATGAGAGACACCCAGGGGGAAAAATAAATCTCTTCCTTTATGTTATAAACCGCTCAGACGTAAGTAAGTGGGCCCCAAAGCCTGTAAAAGCTGCTTCGATCCGGTGCTCTGCTTACCCGCCTTCGCTTTCTCCATCGTCTGTATTGGCTGTTCCTGAGCTGGCCGTGAAATAAATGGAACTGGAGCCCGTGGAATCACTCCTTTCTCTAGGAAACGGGAACCGCCGCCGGCGAGTTACTTTCTGGGTTTCTTCCAGATGGGACCTTTGAGGAAGGCAAAGAGAGAAACAAACATTTGATAGTGAAATGCCTGTTATTTTGCTTCCCTTCTCCTCTCTAGCAGATTCTATCCGATTGGCTTTGACATCCAAAGCATTCACACGGTGACGTACTCTCACGTATACAAACATCCCGCTGCCACACACCAAACACCGTATTCCACAGTTAAAGCAAGTCTGACCACAGACTTGGTCCATATACATTCCATATATGCAGTCCGTGTACAAAGGGGTAATTACATCACATTTCTCCCATTTCCTCAATGAACAGAGACAAAGGAATCCTGAAACATCTTGCGGGACAGAAGACCCTTTATTCTAGATCGAAAGTTACTGACAGTTGGCAGCAATCAGAGAGAAAACAGCCGTAAGAAGAGACAAACACTTACCAAACAAATAACCCTCCCAGTCCAGAACACGAGCCAAGCGTCACTACTTGGTACTCCATAAGAAAAAACAACAACCCGGGCTAAACACACTTATTTTTTTTACATTAATCTCACTGCAGGTCAAGACGTGATGCCAGTGGAAACTAGAGATACTTTTTCCACTTTTGGATTTTAAGTCTGACACACTCCATCACGGTGGTTTACCACGCGACAGAGCGCGACACGTACAGAAAGGGGCAGAGCTGATACCTGACTTCGCCGACGATTTCGGCAGCCAAGTGCTGCAGGCTGTTTCGTAGCTCCTCCACTTCTCTCCTCAGCTCCGAAATGTTTCTCAACACGAAGTCAAGGCGCTCCAGCACATCCACCTGCTCGTCATGCGTCAGGAGAGGTGTGTGCACAGCAGCATCGCCCGCCTCTACGGAAACCGGTACTCTGGGCACGGCTGAAAGAAAGCAAGAGGAGAAAAAGTACATTAGATGCAAATGAGAAAGGATTTCACCCAGGAAATCTCAGTGCTACGTTGCTTCCAGAAGATGGAGGATGCAAGGCTTGGTCTCAAGTACTGCTGCCTGACCTGGCCCGGGGTTTTGGGTTCTTCCGCTGGGTTACTGCTCCCTTCTCCAACACCAGCATTTAGCCACGCTTAACAGATCTGCAGCAGCGATTAGGGGTAGACAAAGCTCTTTTAACTACATTTCTATAAAAACCCCCTTGTAAATCTTTTTTAAGAGAGAAAAAAACTGAATATCACAAAGACTACTGTAGACGAAGTAGCTGCTGTTTTGGGGGTTTTTTTTAAAGTCCTTACTGCAAATTAATTCCTATTCTCTGCACTTCTGCATTAACATGACACTGAAAATCTACAGTTTTGCTGCTGAACTAGAAGCAACCCAGGAGGCCATCAGCCAGGAAAGCAACTGGCTTGCAGGATAACGTGGCCACAAACAAGGATGAGGAGAGCTAATTTTGGCCAAAAAAACCCCCACTATTCTTCAAAAAAAACAAACCCACAAACCAACCCTCTACTCTTATTCAAGGAAAAAAACCAAAAAACACGGAAACCCCAAGAGGAGGCACCAGACTTTAACTAGCAGTTTAGTCACTGAAAGGTGTCATTGCCTTCTGCCGAGTACCCAGAACCTTCACCAGTCTGATCCTTAAACCCTGCAGCTACAGCCCGATCAACCGGACACGAGAACAATTTACATCTGGGGATGTTCAATATGTTTGCTCGAAAGCTCATGAATATTATAAATAAACATACTCCCGGTTAATTATCTAAGAAGGAACACTCTTTTTATATCAGCGACCCCAGCAAAGAGAATCACTCTCAAAAAAGCAGCCAGGTTTGCAGAAGCAAAGGGCTTATCTTCCAGGGAGCCCCGTGTAGCGCATCCTCACTCAGAGACAAAAATCTGGATTCTCTTTGAGAAAGCAGCACTGTAATTATTTTTTTTTTTCCTGCTCTTCTTTCAATTCTCAGAAATCGTGCCGTTTTCTCAAGAGGGGGATCTCTGGGATCCGTGTTGTTTCCAAGCGCCTGCCCGACCCTCGCGGCCCGTCGCTGCCCCGTTACCCGCGCAGAGGCCGGTACGCCTGTCCTCCCCGTTTCTGCTCAGGCCTCGCTGCTTCGGGGCGAAGGCGCCTGGCACTGGGTGCACCGATTGCCCCCAGGCAGCAACCGCGGCAAGCGACCGGCCTCTCCAAGTCACGGGGGTACG
>KL279121.1:1892-14620 GCA_000699545.1 Podiceps cristatus | reverse complement strand
GGCTGTTTCCGAAGGAAGAGCCCTGTCAGACCACCTGATCCCCAATAAGAATTCAGTTAAGGTTTTAATAAAACCCTTGCAGAGAGCTGGGTCAGGGGGAGGCCCCTTGAAAAAAAGCCGAGCACAGCAAGTTTGTGCTGCGAGCTGCGCTGTGATGCGCTGTTCAGCGTCTGTGGGTTTCTTCCCTTCATCTCCAGCCAAGCCACTGTCTCCAACTGTCTCAGACGATTGCTGAGGCTCCTCAAGGCCCAGCTACATAAGAGGCTCTGACGAGAGTTCATGTAGCGTTTCTCTCACCACTGTTTTCTCCCCCAATGTTGTCTCCACCTCTCTCAAAATCCAAAGGCATCTTAACGTCTTTCTGTCAGCAACACCAATAAGTGCTTTAACACAAGTATCTCCTGGCTGGAGATTTTCTACCATTCTGGCTGAACACATTCAGCTTTTCTATGATGCGTTTGCATCTTCTCAAAAAGCAAACGAGTACTTTGCCTGTTTTGATTTTATCTGCTTTACAAAACTGCAGTGTTGGGTGATGGCTGTAAATTACTTTGGTTCTCAAAGTCCAGGCAGAGATTATTTTAGTTCTAAATTAAAAGGTGAAAGAGTGAGAACCGAGTACTGTTCATCCATGTGTACCTACAGACAGGGGCCTCTCACTCTCTTTCTCGTAAAAACACCAGCCCTGGGCATGCTGGAAGGCGTGAACACCAGCTGGGGTGGCTGCTTCCGTCGCCAGGACACACAGACTTTGCCTGTTAGTCAAGGCATAATCTGGAAAAAGCACAGGCGGTGGAGGAGTAGGTGATTAATGCCTGTGAAAATCCCAGCCCAGGGAATGGCCAGCCCTGCCAGATGTGATAACACAGACCAACGTTGTCCTCTGACAAATGGTCATAGCTTGGCCTTCTTCAGATAACGAGGTAGTTTTGTGCGTTAGCATCAGATACTGATCCCACCAGGGAAGAGTTCCCTGTCGTACAGCCATCCATCCCACCTCCTCAGTACTCGGCTGTCAGAGCCGACGGGGTTTGGCTGCACTTCTTCCTTTCGTTGGCACTCTGCATAGACCAGCGAGCACAAGGATGCATTTCCATTTATCTCGCACCTTTCAGCTGGAAGTCTAAGTGCTTTACCCATATGAATTAAGCGTTGCGATGCAGCAGCCAGATATGCAGGGAGTACACAGGGATCACCCAGCCTGCGCGTTGCTGTAACACAGCTGTTTCTTGTAATGTGGCAGATACTTAGCAGAATTCAAGAATATCTAAACAGAAAGTTTGGACCAGCTGTTTTCAAACTTACTTGAGCTGTCAATCCATAAAGTAGTCTATTAGAGGTGTGGGCCCCATATGGGGGCTCGGGCGCAGTGATGATAGCCGTGCTTTTCTGAGGTACGCGCACTACGTCACCTTTGGCAATGAGCCTAGTGTAAGTCCTCAGCCTCTTATCCCGGCCCACACAACATG
Organism: Podiceps cristatus; assembly: GCA_000699545.1. Lineage (NCBI taxonomy): Eukaryota > Metazoa > Chordata > Aves > Podicipediformes > Podicipedidae > Podiceps > Podiceps cristatus. The sequence goes on along the minus strand of KL279121.1, from coordinate 13,151 downwards.
CTGTCCTTGCAGTGGCCCTGAGAGAACTGTATTTTGAACCAGACCGTCTACTGGATCAACTGGATCTCGATTTTTGTACAATATCAGGCCTTCTTTTTTTCTTTTTTTTTTTTTTTTCCCCTTAAAAACACAGTATCATCAGCTCCAGGTTCTTGAGACCTGGCTCCCCGTGGCTCTCTTGCCAGCCTGAGGATGGGCAGCAGCCGCAGCCCGGCCGTTTGCCTGCAGGTGAAGGACGAGGTTCAGCCAGCAGAGCTTTCCTGTTCTGTGGCAGAACCACCTAACCTCATGGTTATGCAAAGCCATGCAGTAAAAGTGCTCATATACTGCTCTCATCTTTAACCTGTGTGATCTTACGTAAACTTTTAAAGGCACATATGTTTGTGATTCATCCCCAAAACCTGTGGGGACAGCAGCCCTGTAGGGACACATGAGCTCAGTTCTGGAACAGCAGTGCACTCTTCCTAAACAAGCACAGCCTCAGAAATGCCTGCAGTGCTGACTTTCTGCCTGACATTGCTCATGCGTAATTGGTTATGTCAGATCTGCTGTAAAACAATATAAAAATGAAACTTCTTCCAGGAACAACTGAATTCTGGTAATTTCCAAGTCATGCAATTTGTTTCTGAAGTTGAGGTCCTGTTTCCATACTGCAAAGCCCTCACACATCAGCTGTGCAGGACCGGGCACTAAAGATGGGCAGTGTCATCCAGGTTGAGAGGTGGATGCATCTAAAAGGCGATTCATCCTTAAGGATGAGTCACTCCTTAAGCTGCCTGCTCCTCTCCACCACAGTAAAGAAGATCTGGGTAAGCAGCTCAGAGAGAGGCGTCTGCATTGCAGCTTTACAAAACACCTGAACAGAATCTGACCTATGACTTTGTTACTTACTGAGAGAGGATGCTGAGCTTATGGGTCATCTGAATGAGCAAAAACCCATTCTTAAAACTAACCTTTTACATTTTAATATGGTATTTACCACTCGTGCAGCAATCCCCAAACCAGATTGTTAGCTAAGCAGTATCTCAGGATGCTTAAATCCCACAGTTGGTGTTTTCCATCTTTATCCATATGTAACAGAACCACCACCCAGCTAACGAGCCTGTTGGGAGGAATTTGGAAAAGGGTGCTTGCAGGCCAAGCTTAAAATGTGCTGGCAGCACTCTGCGTGTGGGCAGTTTTCAGAGCCCACAGTTTAATTTCAGCTGTAACTGCTACTGCTATTAGATTCTCATTATGCAGTAGTGTTTGCATGCGTGTGGAACAGAGGCTGTACCTCTTAATGACATCTACAGCAGTGGAAAAGTCCCATCACGTCTGTAACTACCAGCCTAATTTGAAACCCTCTTTGCTCAAGAGCAGGTAATCCCACCCCTGCCCCTCCCTGCTTTTAGGAGTGCATGAAGCTATCGAGTTGTTCTAGAGAATTTCAACATGCAGCATGAAGGCTTGAGAGCTGAAGCTGCCATGAAAATAAAAAATGATAGTGTGATACAAATTGAACTTTATCACGGTGCCTTTTAATTTCTGGGAGACTGAAGGTGAAGATTGTATGTGGTGCCGACTAGCAAAGAGCTCTTACCTGCCTCACTTCATGCATTTGAAAAATCAGTGTTCAAAACAGCTGAGCAGTAAATACATGGTGCCTTTACTGTCGTGTCTGCTCAGACGGCTCCCTGTGCCCCCAAAATTCATGCTGTCTTATTCCTAAGCCTCAATCTACACCTACATGTTTCTCAAAGAAGAGTAGCAATTTGTCAGTTTTCCTTGTGTTCAGGTAGGACTGTATTGTATTGAACCAAGTACCCCTGTCATTTATAAGCCAAAAGCTCCCAGATTTCTTCTCTGGCTTTAAGTAACTCAGCCTGTCCTTATGCCTCAGCATGCAGTTACAAGATACTTCTGCTGTGAGGAAATCTGGTTTCAGAGGCCCCTGCCATCTCTTGCCCCAAACTGCGGTCCCTCCCTGCTTCTGTGAAATAATTTCAACATGGGCACCAGCAGTGTGACGGAGGGGCAGCGAGCTGGGGCTGAGAGCACCGAACAGAGGATTTTGAGTAATTTTGTCACCAAAGCCAATATAATGCAGAGCTACGCCCTTGCTTTTCTGCCCTGGGAAACAAAACTACAGTAGCTACTATCCCCATTAGCTTTTCTCTCAAGTGTTACACATCTGTAGGTACTGCCTGCACAGGCATCGGCAATGTTTAAATTTTTTCCTTGGAGGCTCAGGCTGGAAGAAATGTCGAGAACACGGTGACCATAAAGGAGCACGGAACGGGAGCTGTGCCTTGCAAGGTGTGATACCGGGAGCAGCATGTCACAGAGACGGTTCAGTGTTAACGTCATCTTCTGATTATCTTTTTTCTTTTCCTTTTAGCGTGGAAACAGTGAATGACGGGCAGTTTCATAGTGTGGAACTCATGATGCTGAATCAAACTTTGAACCTGGTGGTGGACAAGGGGATGCCCAAGAGTCTAGGAAAACTCCAGAAACAGTCTTCTGTCAGCCTCAACACGCCCCTCTACATTGGAGGTACAGCAAGTTGCTCTGGCCTTCGAGATTTTAACAGCTCCTCTCAGAGCAGATCATCTTCCATCCTATGGAGGGGACTCTCCGGGGGGAAACTAGCAGTTTGCCTTTCCCCTCTGCCAGAGGTTGCTTCCCTGAACAGACCCTGGAAGCCACACCTCTGCTGCTCCGCTTCGTATCCTGTAGCCCACCAGCACGCACCACATGGCCAGCACAGCACGCCAGGCCAGGGAGGTTAACCTCAGCACAGCACGGGCAGTTTCTGTGTTACAGGGCCATAGCAAGAGCAATCGGTTTGTCTTTGCTAAAGCTTTCAGAACTGGCTGGCACCAAGATGTCATGGTTGAAGAATACAAAGTATCACAAACAGTCACGTAAAAAAAGCAAACCAATAGTCAGTAGGTTTAAATATACCATAAATGAGCGGTATTTCTGCTGGAAATTTTATACAGGCCTAAAAATTTTAGGGGAAAAAAAATATTAAAACCCCCAAACCATATTAACACATAAGCGGACTAAGAACAACTTGGCTATTAGTTTTCTTATTGGAAACTGAAGCCAGAGCTTCAATATTAGAAAGATACTAGAATTGACCAAAGAAGTTTTTTCCCATTCAGTACTGAATTTGGGGGAAGGAGGGGCCAGGTGGGGTGGGGAGCAGATGGCCAGAATGAGTGTCCCACTGATTAGGTGTCCCGGTATGAGAGACAGAATGAAGGCCATGCTCTGCCCGATTGATTTGTTTTTGTCAATCCCCCTCCCCTCCTCTCTCCTCCCCTCTCCTCCCCACCCCCCAGCACTATTCTGGACTGAATATTGAAATCTCTCCCTTTTGGTGACACAGAGTTCTTGCATTTTTAGTCAGCCTATTCTAAATATAAAAGTCAGCGGAACAATAACAGACTCGGAAAGTCTTTGGGCTCTTTCTAACCAGATCATTGAGGCCAATAGTAAAATCCCTTACCAACTTCACTTGGTCCTGGTCAAGCCTTTTGTAAATTATTCCCTTTAATAACACTTTTCTAAAAGAACCGTGAATATTGTCCTTGTAAATCAGAAAACCAGCTGATCTTGCCTTATACAAAGCTGAACTTTTATAATTGGCTCCTATTAAGAATGTCACAGGCTATTAAAGAGCATTATGCATCAAAGTGAATTTGCTGGTGAGGCCATCGCAATTTCTCCCTCTAGCACAGCACATAAGATACCAATCCCATAGCAATTTATACACAGGGAATGTGGGAAGTAATCACGTGGAAAAGTTTTGTTAATGGATGAACATTGTGGATCAATACTAATTCTCAAAAGGTACCTACAAAAATATATTCACAGGCCAAATATGAGACCTGAAATGAAGGGCTATTAGATACTAGAAGCCAGCGGAGACTTTTTTATTGTCCATTAAAATTCTTCCTGCTCCTTTCTAAGCCCTCACTGTTCTGTACATGCCACCTCTCTGCATGTAGCATTCCCACGGATGCCAGCTGCCCCTCCACTTCAGGCTGTTTCATTAAAGTAATTGATTAAATTACCCCAGAGCAATTGTTCCTAACCTATGCTGAGCTTTAAGACAGACCTGAGCCTTCATGCACCCACAGTTTTGTCCATCTCTCCAGCTACATCACCTGGCCTATCAGCCAGCACCTAACCTCCTAAAGCACAGTTAAACAAAGATGCTGGTTTTGTTTTAAGACCATCTTTAGCGGTAGAGTTACTTGTGGACAGCAAATTCAGTGGCCTTATGCAGATGAAAATGGAAGCACTTGCCTAGGCTAATGCAGCGCTATAGCCCAAGCGGATGTCAGTGGGGAGGGCGTAACACAACACCCAAAAGAATCTGCTGGCCATATGTGCAAGTGAACTCTTCCGAGCGCTTGAACAAGATGGAGGGTACTTGCCTCACGGACTGGGCCTGGGCTCCTGGAGTGACGTTCCCTGGCTCTAGAGTTCTCTGGTGCTGGATCCGCAGGGGCACTCTGTCCACTCCCTCGCTTAACGCTGTGATCTAGCAATGCCCAACTACCTGGCCGTATCCCAGAGGTGGTAGCTACCTGCTGGCAAGTAAAGACATTCTTAAACCTTTCAGAAGAATCACTGCTATTAAACTGTTATAGACAGAAGGAGCATTATCTAAAGACGAGAACATGTGGCCATAGGAAAAAAAAAAATGGGCTTTTTTTTTGGTGTTATCTACTGCTTATATAAGCTTGGCCAAGTGATTTTGTTTCTTTCCATTTCCAGAATAAGGACCATGAGACTGTGCTACTTTACAAAGGTCCTATGCAAATTAATTCTTTAAAGATTATAAGGGGCTGTGACAAAAGAAATGTTAGCAATTATAATTTATGTACTATCATTGCAACTGTGAGGAAACCTTCTTTTTTCTGTTTTTATCTGAAGGGATCCCGACCTCTACTGGATTATCTTCACTGCGCCAGGGTGCAGATAAGACACCAAATGGTTTTCACGGATGTATTCACGATGTCCGCATCAATAACGAGCTGCAGGATTTCAAGGATTTACCACAGCAGTCACTAGGAGTCCTTCCTGGCTGCAAATCCTGTAATATCTGCAAGCACGGTATTTGCCGGTCCCTAGAGAAAACGAGTGTGATTTGTGAATGTCACCCAGGCTGGACGGGCCCCCTGTGTGACCAGGAAATCGGAGACCCTTGTCTTAACCACAAGTAAGCTCAAACGAATGCCGATGGGAGGGCAGAAGCTTTACAGCTAATGCATATTTCACATTTCATCTTGTAAAACCACATCTGGCTATGTTTGGAGGTGCTGGGTTCCCACATGAAATTATTGACAGCTGTGAGTCGGCATCCATGGCAACTTGCAGTTTCCACTTCTTGTTCAAAGGTTGCTCACTCTCCAAATGAGATCCTTTTCCTGGAGGAGCTGCGGTGCTAATACTGCAGGTCATACTTTCAGCTGTGCACATCAAACCACGAAAACTCCTGTTAATGGGTCCAGGTTACCTCTGAGGTGGTGAGCGCCCGCACGTACCCAGAGCGGAGCGGGAGGTACACCTTTCAGGGATATGCTCACAGTATTCAGGCCAACTCCTAGAGCGCTATGCGCTCCCATGTGAACAGTTTTAAATTTCCCGAATAGCTGAATTAAATACTACACTGAGACACCCCTTTAAAGTGCAAGTTTAAAGGCTAGCGTGGAGTTGCATGCGAAGGGAGCATGAGTGTAAAGCGTGCAAGTTCAAAGGCTCAACAACCACTTCTCCGTCAGAAACGCGGGATGAATAGCTTACTTAGGGCAATGCACAGGAAACAGTCCACCACAGACCAGCAGCCTGCATAGTCCAGTGCTGTTTCATAAGCAGGTGGACGTACTCTTGGTTTAGAAGCTACTTTGGTTGCACAGTCTGTGGAAGGGGCTTTTCACAGGCACATGCTTTTGGCAGGTAAATTGACATGGTGAATAATTATTCTCTTAAGGGCAGAAATTTAACTTGGCAGAGATGCCATTTTAAACTTGCTTCTGGGTCTAATTCTGCAAAGTACTGAACCCTGGAAGGTGTCGAGAAGCACCTGACAGTTTACAGACCAAAGCTATGAGGACCCAAGTGAGGAAACAGAGACCCAAATGTTTCCTTGAATTTCCAACGTCAACATGAAGCTGTTGTGGTTGGACAGGAAACACAAGCAAGTTCCAGATGTTTATGTCATGAGGGATTGTTTCTCTCATAATCCAAGGAGAGTGATGCAATCATGAACGTAGCCCCCTTGCTAAGGGAAGTAGCTGTGCGTATCTCTAATGCCCACATACTGTCCCACCTCTCATTAAATCACTTTGCCTTTTGGAGTTGTCTCCTTAAAGCCAAGCCCTTTGTGGCAGGGGAGCCCGGTGCTGGCAGGAGTCTGCTCCAGCCCTCGCGGATTAATCCCAGTGAGGAAATGCAACTGTAGGGAGCGGGTAGTTGATGACAACAAGAGTTACTATCCAAACACACCTCTGGTTAATGGGGCAGAAAATACTGCTTTATATAGACTGTGACTCTTTTTATTACAGAATTTTGCATGTCTTGACCTGACTGAAACTTTTTATTATTTGTGCTTTTTATAGTTTAAAGCTTAAAAATGGAATGTACAAGGATTCAACATAAGCAGGGAACAGTTTCAAAGTTCCAGAAAGAAAATAAATAAAAACAAGAGAAAGACATGGGTTTATGTCAAGTAGGACCTGGCATAGCAAAGGTTTATAAGCCCTGAACAGTTCTTCCTTGGCTGGATGGTGTTGCTTTCTCCCCTGTCCTCAGTCCGTTCCGAGTCTGTCCCTGTCCCAGGAGCAGGGATGGTGTCAACCCAAAGATCAGCACCCCCCTTCCCTGTGGTATTCCTCGGCAATACCAAAGCGCACTGCAAACCCCACAAGATGGGGAACCCTTCAACTGCGACTGCCCATGAATAAGTCTGTGCATAGCTTGTCCACAAGCACCTTTATTTATCACACTGGTTTTCATCACCTATTACTATTTGTAGAGTAATTCTGCTAAGGAAGCCTGGGCAAGCAGCTTGTTGTTGGCACTTAGTTCCATGTGCTGATGCTGTAGATGTGAGCTGTCTTGTGTGGATGCCAAGCGTTGCTCCGTGCTCGCAGAGGAGCCTAATATTTTTCAGAGATCGCTTAGGATCACAAATTCTAAATGTATTCTCTGAACGTTGTCCAGTATTTATGGAAGACTCAGTTTCTCCAGAGTGTTTGACACTGAACTGCTGGTTTTGGATTAGTATCCTGGAATTAAACAGGCAGAAATGCCAAAACCAAACATCCCTGGGAAAAGGAACTTTCGCATCTAACACAGGCCAGCTCTAAATGCTTCTTTTTCTCCAGGTGCCTACATGGTAAGTGCATGGTGGCCAATGTTGCTTACACCTGTAAGTGCATAGAGGGCTACACAGGCATGTACTGTGACAAGAAGAACAATTCCTCAAATCCCTGCAGGATTTTGAAATGCAACCACGGGCAGTGTAAAATTTCCGAGCACGGGGAACCCTTCTGCGAATGCGATCCTAACTACAGTGGAGAACACTGTGACAGAGGTATGCTCGGCCACAGGGCCCCGGACGCTGGTCTGCTGCGTTTCTGGTTTACACTGTTGCTTTCACCTCGCTTCCACGTGACTTGTATTTGGGGGTAAATGGCAAATAGTGGAAGACAAAGCTAAGTCAGCCTCTGCAGAGCAGTACAGGGAGAAGGAAAGAACCAGACAACAGCTAGCTAGCTACTGTGCAAACATAGGGAAAGGGGGACAGCTGTAGCAAAGGGTTTTATTCTCTGTCTCCTGAATCCTTAAGGTTTGCTGCTCCCAGGATTCTGGTGGGACGTTTAGAGGAGAGGCGGCTGTGAGGTTTACCCTCAGCAAACAGTGACCAGTTAATTGCAGTGCTCAGAAAGGTCTTACCCTGCCTACCAAGGGCTGTTGCTGCGGACCTGAGCAGGAGCTGGAAGGCAGAAGGCACGGCTCACCTGAAGTGACAGTGCAGAGTCTCTGCTTGCTCCCTCTGATGCAGCCGGGCAGGCGGTTTCCCGGGGAATCCCACAGATCACGCTGCACTTTCCTACCAGGGCTGGGGCCCAGTTCTTCTGCCCTGACCTGAAAAGACTCATGGGAAACTCAATGAGTTCTAACTTCATCCCTCCTGCCTTTTTTTGTGTCTGTACAGAAGGAAGGAGCTGGCTTATATTGTTTTCATTTAGGTTGTGCCTTTCCTGTGAATGAACCACAGACTTTGCAAATTATACAAATATACAGCCTCACCAAAGTGTATCTGGCTGCTGCAAAGGGACTGCAGAACGGCACAGCCGTTTTCAGGAATCCCAGACTGCTAATGTCGTGCAGAGCAGGCTGACTTTTGGTCGCGAGAAGTAGGCACGGTAAAACTAATTCATATTTTTGCAGGAGCGTTGCAGGATTCAGCACTCAGCATTCATTAAAGCACTTCCAGAACCGCTGATCAAAGCCAGCAGGCTTGCTTGGCCCCTGCTTGTGCCGGATATTATACATTTGTGTAACACAAGCTCTGTTTTGATGGCAGGTACAAAGCGGTAGAAGATTAAGGTCCTGCTCATACCATCTGTTTGCCTTGAATGGCATTACAAAGTACAGGGCTGTTTGCTGATGTTTCGGGAGTATCTGGCAAAATAGTTACCAGATTTTTTTTTTCCTTTACATCTCTCCTGTCTTACCAGAGAACCTCTGCCAAGGAGAGATAATTCGAGAAGTAGTCCGTAAGCAGCAGGGCTACACGTCATGTGTCACTGCCTCCAAAGTACCCCGCCTGGAATGCCGCGGCAGCTGTGGCAACGGGCAGTGCTGCGTTCCTCTCCGGAGCAAAAGGCGGAAATACTTCTTCCAGTGTGTGGATGGCTCCACCTTCACGGAAGAACTGGAGAGACATGTGGAATGCGGCTGCTCAAAATGCTTATAAGCCGTTCTTTGGTCTCTTGCCACTTTAATCTACTCAGAAGCGCTATCAAAACGGGACCTATTTACTTTCAGAGTGAAGAAGAATAAAAGAATTATTAAGTATATTGTAAAATAAACAAAAAATAGAACTTATTTTTATTATGGAAAGTGACTATTTTCATCTTTTATTATATAAAGTATCACACCACTTTGGGTATATGTATCATATAGTGAGTTATTTTTACCATGAAACTTTTTTAACAGTTGTAAGAAAAAAAAAAATAAAAACTTAAAAGTTAAAAAAAAATATATAAAGAAAACATAGCCTAACAGGAGAAGTGTGGGGGTGACTTTATATGTATGCACAATGAACAAATGTAAAGGTGTTCCAAGGACCTGCCACAGAACTGACACGGGCTGAAGAACTCCCCGAGGCTCCGGGTGGGTGTCCTAGGGAGCAGATCCCCACGACTGACAGCCACCTCGCCTGCTCAGGCACCCTGAGGAAGCCTCCCCGCAGTCCCCTGCTCTGCCTGACACTGCCGACGCCGGTTTGCTCCTGTACAGTGGCTCCGCTTGCTGTTCTTGAACTGGTTCCCTATAGCACGTAGGCACAGCCGTAGCTTGAGGCTAACTACATTATTTGACTATTATAATACTATAATACATTTTTTGCTGTGTATGTTGTATTTATCTGTGTTCACAATATATTCTTCAGCAACTGTATCTGTAGAGCACAGGCAGCTTTATCCAAAAGAAGGGGACAAAAAGTAAGGAAGTGGGGAAATACACGTTGCTCTGGGAAATCTGGAGGCAAAATGTGAAATAAGCGCTAAGTAATGCCTAATAAATGACATAGTACCTTTGTGTAAACTCCTCAGCAATGTTATTTCCCAAGATTGTGCCTTCTTGCTCCCAGCCTTGAGCCCTTTTTCTATATGAAATATAAGGAATGCACTGCTACATAGTTTGGCATGCCTTGACACTTTAACTTGCAAAGGTTGTAAAGAGCATGAAAATATTGCAGGAGCCAGAATGTATCTGCAACATCATGGCTTTTACTCCCACTGTCACTTGAGCCGTGGGTGTAAGCTGGGCTTGTAGCTGCCTGTTCGCCCACACTCTGGTACCGAGCAGTTGGCTACTTTTCTGCAGCTTTTTGAATGAGCAGAAGTTGCACTATATCCGTGTGAAGGTATTCAGCCGATGTCTGTCCACTTAGCAGCGCTCTCTCCTCTGCACAGGGAGGGACGTTACAGCCCCATCCCGCCCTGTTCGCACAGTTGGTGCAGATTGACCGATTCAGCCAAAGCTTTTCCGTCCGCGCTCTCTCGTATCCTGCACTGGCATCTCCTAAAGGACTCCCACTAACTTTAGCTGTGTTCAGCGCAAACGCCAAATAGGAAATGGAAATCAACACAGGGATAAATTCTCACTGTGAATGTGAGGCAAAAACTGACTCTGGGAGTGAGTTTGATTTTTGGAGGGTTTTTGGCAGGGATACCATTCAGGGCCAGTAAGTATGTGCAAAGAGTAGCGTAGATACCTTAAAGTTTCTCTTACTGTAAATTCCAAGCATCCCCCATCAACAACTGCTCCATTATCAGTGTAATGTCTGTTATTCCCTGGTAACCAAGTATCATGGTCCTTTCTTCAATTTCTCTTTCTCTGAGAGAGGTGAAGTCAGAGATGGTTCCTAGCAGCCATGAGCTCCTTTTGGGAACGCTTGCTGGTCTCACCAAAAAGATTTCAGATCAGAGGCTTCAGCAAAGCATTAAGTGGGAAAGCTGAATCAAGTACATGGGGCTTTTGTTTGGCTGGGGCAACCCTGCCGTGCCAGGTGTGTTTCTTTCCCATTAAAGGACAGCGACCGCCTAGCCATCATGCAAGCAGAAAGCTCCGACGCGCTTAGCGTTCTGCTGCGTCTCTCTCTCTCCTTAACTGCAGCGATTCACTCATATTTCTTTGTTACTACCAGAGCAACTTGAGCAGAAGGGACATAACCAATGTAACAGTCATCTCAGAAAACACGTATAAGTATGTGGAGCCTGCAATCAGTGAAACATAAACCAATCACTAGTTAATGTGCCAAAATCTGATTGAAACAGTAAAGCTCGAGAGCCAGGGGGAAACTAACCCTGACTGCAAGTACTATGGGCTGCTTCTATTTTGAATATAATGTCAGAAGCTCATAGCAGCTGGAGTTTGTGGTGTACAACAAAAATCACCCAAACCCGCAAGTTTTAAAAATTCGTACAACTGCAGACACTTGTGCAAATATGTGCCAGGCACACAGCT
>JMFS01096684.1:0-18616 GCA_000699545.1 Podiceps cristatus | reverse complement strand
CAAAACATTCTATGATTCTATGAAATGTGAAATTTTTGGAAGCACAGATGCACTACTTACCTAGTTCCCATATCTAGCCAGAGTCCTCTCCAAGTGGACTGTGTCTTCCCCCCCACCCCATATAAATATTTGGGACAGGGGTTGTCAGTTTGGTATGAGATACTGTGTTTCAGTAACCTTTTGCCTCTGATACAGTCAAGAGGAATAATCTTGGTTTGGTTTTAACCCCAAATGATTAAGTCCAGTATGTATTCGGCTTCCTGTGATTGCTGTCTAGTGGGATGATCCAGGCAGGATAAAGCTTGCAAGCCCCCAGCTAGGAGCTGGAAGTGAAACTCGCTCGGTTAAGAAGCCAGGAACGCAGGGGCTGCTTATTTCTTAAACAGTTTACTTAAACTTTGAAAGTATTAGTGGACATGCTGTGTCTTTTATTATCAGTCCATGTTGGTAAATGCAGGTCTACTAAGAGATCTTGGCACAGGCTTATGAGGTAGTAAAACTTAAACCAGCAGCCCTCTTAAGTTTTCATTTGGTATTATTTTATTATTATATTTTATTTAATCTGTGCTTCACTCCAAATATAGTTATTTTTTCCCAACACAGCACTATGTCCTACTGCATCTACACTGTTTTAATTTTCTTCTTTCCATTCAGTGGAGTGTATGTCTATTCTTGGAGTAATAATGTTCACCTCCCCCGAAAGGTGACAAAATTAAAGCCTTTGGCAGTAGCTGCAGAAGAGATGCCCTGTGGTTAGTAACAGTGTTTTCTGTCTTAAAACTGTGATTCTACTCTTTTGCATTATATCTTATTGGGGTGTAAGAGGGACCACCTATTGGTGATAGGGCTGGTTCCTTCTCCTTGCTCTCTTCTCAGCAACTGTCCAGTGCCACTGAGTTAGTACCTCGTGTTCATTTTGTCATGCAAGCATTTGTCCGCCAGGAATGTGACAGCTGATGGCTTAGGCACCCCAGGGGTGACAGATGTACATCCAGTAAAGAGCTACCAGTGTGCATGACCTACCTGCTGAAATAGTAACATGCACCATAAAGAGCCCTGTGTTCCTTCTGTCCATCTGCTGAGGATGGACGGCCTTGCAATTGCTAAAATGTAAAACCAAAGCTAAGCACATCTGTCCTGACTGTAAAAACCGTCAGGATGAAAAATGTTGTTCAAATTAGGCTTTTGTCAAGATCAGTCAGTGATTACCGGTGAACACCTGTTGGGTAGTGGTTTGATCGGCCAAGGACTTGATGTTGCTATATCAAACCTGTCTGCAGAAAGGGGGGAATTGGCTTCCCCTAGTTGAACTGTAGATGTTTGGTTCCAGCCCTCTCAGCTGTTGCAAAGGATGAGGATGGACAACACACACAGCTGATGACACATTATCCCTCAGTTACTTGAAGTAGTCGCTCTGTGCCATTAAAATGATGGCAGATCCCATAAACATATTGCACTCCACCGTCTGCTCCCTCTGGCACTGAACTATGACCAAGAGGAAAGTTCTTCCTGCCCTGTCAACTCCCCTCAAATAAATAATCAGAATAAAAAAGGCTGGCCTTTCTGAAGCTTCTGCTTAGCAAATGTGCTGCTGATTGAATGTAGCCCTGAGAGGCAGGGAGGCTTGCAGCCCTTGACAACAAATGAGAGCGGTGGCTGCCTCATAAATGCTTTGGCTTCAGAAGGAGGTGGTTATGGGCATGAAATGTTTATCATCTTGTACTTGCTTTGCTGCTGTTGGGTTACTGTATAAGTAAAAGGTAGTATTAAGTAAATAAGAGGTGATACTGCAGCCTGCTTGATCTGCTTGTCTTCATACTTAAATAGGCTTGCCGAGAAAAGGAGGAGCAGGTGAAGGCAGCTTGGATTTGGCAGAGGTTTGGACTGTGTGTAAAAATGTGTTCAGTTGCCTATGAAGGGGGATCTGGTTGGAAATCTGATCAGTCAACGGGCTTTCTATTAGGAAGCACTGTTTGAAATTGTTCAGTAAAGATGATGACTTGCTATGTAGGTCAGCTTGTGCATTCAAAAATACTCTTGTAAAAGCATGCTTGTTCTTTGCAGGTAATTTGGAAACAGCACAGTTGTTGGCCACCTCCTTTTGAGTATGCCTGTCGTTGCCACATTTATTGGTGCTTGTTGTGGATATCGGTGTCTCTAATATTGTGCAGCACCTTGCCTGACTCCCTGAAACTGGCTGCTTCACAGCTGTCTTCCCTTAGCTTCCACCCTACAGGGCAATCCTGCAGCAGTCTTTGGAGGCTTTGCTTTGTTTGTATTTTTGAGGGTGCATGTGCTTTTGCTTTGCTTTAATAGCACAGTTCCCAATAGGGGACAGCACTGCACTGTTTAAGATGCTTGTCATTTTTAAGGAACTTTTCTAAACTCGTCATCCTAAAAGCTATATTGTGCAGCAGCAGGCGGCCTCCATAAATCACTGATTTCTCTTTTTCTTCTCTTTCCTTTCCTTTCTGTCTTGTGCTCTCTTTATTCCAAGCCTGCAGATTTGGACGCCTGGGTAAGCTCTCTTTTTTTGTCTGGATCTTGCTTATTCCAAGTGTCATGTTGTTACTGTGCGCGTACAGATTGTTATTGCTGAGCACAGATGCAGGATTTTATTTTCTGTCATTACATTTTAAAAGGTGTTCAGCTAGAAAATTGCATATTATTTCCTCCATAAAGATTTTCACTGGTTCCTTTTGTGTAGCTTACAGCTGCTGAAACCAAACTTGATCTGGTGATGTGTGTTGTTGGCTAAGAGAACAGCAGAAACAGGAGGAAATGAAGGTTACACCAGTACTGCTTTTTGAAGCCATGCGTCTGCATCTGGGTTCTAAACCAAAACAAAACAGTCACCTGCCTTTAACAGAATGAGAGAAAGGACAAAAAGCAAGTGATTTTGTAGGCCTTGTGTGTCTGGAATAGTGACGGCAGATGACTCCACGGTAATGGTGATATTTCTGTTGATGCAAGTGGAGGTTGAGTCAAGGCTCCCCCATGGTTACTTGTCCGGTACAAGCCTCCTTGTAAAGTTCTGCTGTTCGATCTCAGGCATGGTGTACGCAAGCCGCCTCTTACTGTTTCAGTGTTGCCCTTTGAGCTCTACTATTCCCTTTAGTCTTCCTCAGGAACATGCCAGCAAGCTAATTTTAGAGCTAGTTCTTTTCTTCAGTGCATTGCTGTCAATTCCTTCTAGTCTTGGAGCCTTTAATAGCATTGGTTTTTCTGCCCTGCCACCTGGACTGCTACCAGGACTGGAAGAGACATGGGAAAGCATGAGGTATAAGAATTTGCAGTTGTGAAGTGTGGCAAGCTGAGGTACCCAGCCAAAACATCTCTGCTGTGCTGCTGCAGAGATGTTACTGGATACCTTTGGGGGAGGCTGATAACTCGTTTCAGCAAAAACAGGATGATGTAGCAACAAGGCATTTGATAGAAACTTAAGGACCTTTCCTTTATCCTTGTAGCATCTCTCCCTGGATTGCCTCCGACTGATTCTCTAGGCGTCATCTCACTAGTTTGTCTGCAACTGGTGAATGTGTTTTGCCAAGAAGATAAATATTTTTGCAATAATCTTGCCAAGTGCTGTGACTTGTCTTTGAGGAAGTTCTTTCTAGATTGAGGTATGGACCCTTCCTTCTAGCTTGACTTGTCCTTTGCAGAGAGGAGTGGGATTTTTCCTTCCAGTAATCTCCATGCCCTCCCCCCAAGTCCCAGAATCCAAACTCTACTGCAGAGAGAGGTGGCCTGATGGTAGCCATCAGCTGTGGGCTGTGCTATTGCTGCACTTTATTTCTGGGTGCCACATTCCCTACTGTAATCCGACCTTGCCAAGAAGCTCCTTTTTCAAGCAGATTTCCTTCCTAGTTTTTGTGTTTAACAAGGTGATGAAAAGGGACTGTAATTAAAAATAATAAAAATTGGGTGATACATTGTAGGGGGCAAAGCTAAAGCTAACCTGTGAATGGATGTAGCTGGAGTGAAGCTCAGCTCTAGAAGATCAGTTAGAGAGTCTGATGTGTTGCATCTTCGTGTCAGTTCGGGAGGAGACTAAGAGTATCTGGCTTTGTTCATAGAGAACAAACCAATAATATTTCATTACCTCAATTAAGAGGCTTGTAAAATATTTCTTTTGGCCCACCTGTCAGGTAGCCAGGCCAGTACTTGGATTCTTTAGTTGAGCCGGTGTGTAATGCATAGCTTTAAAAACGTGCTTTCACAGTTTGTTTCTAAATGGGTTACTTGATGAAGGGAGAGGAGGAGGCAGGGAATCACATATGACTCTGCCCTAGCTCTTTGTCACTGTTCAAAGCAGCACTGAAATAACCTGAAAAACTTTGGGCTGTGGAAAAAGTGTAAAGATAAAATGTTGGAAGAATTTGAGAAAAGCTCCAACCAGTCCGTGGATCCGTGGCCATGGAAGCTGTAGTAGCATGCTAGTAGCATACATTCACTGCCCTTTGTAAGAATGCAATGCTTGCAGCTTCTGACACCATGACACGGAATTCTTGAGCATCTCCTGAGTATTTCTTATACCTAGTTTTTGTACAGAGGGCACTTGCCTATTGCATGCATTCTCTTTTGCAAATATGTGCAGTCCCATCCTACTTTTCTATGTTTTGGGTGCATTTGTGTGTTGTACAACTAACTACACTTTTCCTCCCTTCCCTCTGTTTTGTTTCTGTCTTCATGCTTCTTGGACATCACACTCTGCTGTGTTTTTCACTACAGTTTCTTAGATGTCATGTCTGTGCTTTGGTCATCTCTTGCATGGTATTTCAAGCTCAGATGTAGCTTCTGCAGCATGGATGTGAAATGTAGTGTTCTTGATATATCATTTTCAAACAGTGCATTATCATGCATGTCTTCCCTTCTCCTTCCTTTAGTTCTAAGGGCCTTTATGTGAAAAGTGTATTGGATGCTTTGTTTGGCACCTGCACTCTCAGTCCCCTGTG
This sequence comes from Podiceps cristatus, assembly GCA_000699545.1. NCBI lineage: Eukaryota > Metazoa > Chordata > Aves > Podicipediformes > Podicipedidae > Podiceps > Podiceps cristatus. The sequence goes on along the minus strand of JMFS01096684.1, from coordinate 13,661 downwards.
AGACTGTAATCATCTCCATAGCAGCCAGTTTTGCCTGGGACATCACAGGCTTCTGACTTCAGGTAGGGAATAAGCAGCCAGGACTAAAGGAACTCTTAATAAATATCCTGTATTAATACAAAATGTCCCTTGTTGCCTAACCCAGTTTGGAACAGTGAATATTTCAAATGACACATGCTTTGACTGTACCATTCATACTTCAAACATCATCATAAAGTGTACTAAAGTTTCTAGTAATAACAGCTGGGGATGGAGGGAAACAGAAAGCAACTTTCAAGCAGATCTGTCACAAATAGAATGCTTCTCAGTATACTTCAATGCACTGAAACATCAGCAGCTCTTCAAAACAAGCAAGGCATTGAAAATATGTTTGAGTTGTGAGTAGAAGTTTTCTCTGCAACCTCTGGTTCATCATACAACTGATGGGCGATAAGTGGGGCATAACAGGAGATAATATGGGAGAAATTACTAAGGGGGAAGAATGGGGAGTCTACTGAGGTAGTAGTCTGCAGTTGGGAGATCCGGTTTCAGTTCTTTGACATCAATTTTGCAAGACCGTAGGGAAGTCACTAACAGAATGTGTGTCTGCTGCAGGGTGCATTGGTGCGGAGGCATTATTCATGGTGGGCACCCCAGCTCCAGTTAGGTCTACTTGGGAGTCAATGGGTCATCACCATGCAGATCAGCACACCTCTAACATGCCTGTATCTTGGCACCCTGCTTGAGAGATTAGGTATTTCATTTGTGTTCCCTTCCAGAGGTGTCATATGGATAAATATGCTGAATTTCTTGGTGAGTGAGGTCAGGCAAGCTCACAGGATGAAAAGATGGTAGGGTGCCTGGGTACATGGATCCATGTCTTGCCAGAAGTAGAATAAAGCCTCTTGCCCATCAGTATTGATGTATTGGTTTTGTGCTCCCAGAATAGTCTGCTACTCTAGGAGAGTAGCACGGCCACATAATTAACTTATTTAGATTAAGCAGAAACTTTCTTGCATTTTTAAGAGTTTATCTTTCAAAAAAATTTTTTTCTTTGCTTCTCCCCCCTTGTATTACACTTCACACAAAAAGCACCTTCCATCTCTGTGCAGAGGGGTCAGTACTACGTTACTCTTCTTTCTTTTCCTTATTTTCTCCTTAAGGAAATAAAAGTCTCTTGTTTAGTAATCTGATTTTATGGGTGTTATGCAGAAAATTAGCAGGACAATCAGGGTCCTTTGGTCATCCACCAAACTACCCTGTCATCTTACATCTGCTTCATTTCAATTGAAATTGCTTAGTTCTTTTCTGTATAGAAGATGGATATTGGTTCAGAAGGATAGTTATGGTTCTCCTATCAGAAGATGGTAATAATTTTGGTACTTTCAAAGTGACCATCAGTGCCCTTATTGTAGCCTGACCAAAGAGATGCCACAGCAACATGTGTGGGGCAGCTCATTCTCATCCCTCTCCCCATCGTATTTCAGCTGTTTTGTGGACTGGAAGATACATGGCTGCTCTGGTTAAACCAAAGCCAGGGGTTTTGCCTTTAATCAAGTGTCTTTGAGAGCAAGAGGATTTAGATGAGTCTGTAGTGCTTGTGCCTTACCCTGGCCCTGTTGACTGGGATGACAAACATGGGAACCAAAATATTTGTTTTCTTTTTTCTTTAAAAACAGACATCACCACTGCACCCCTCAACCCCCTTATTTCATGTATTCTTACTTCCTTTTCTTGCTTGCTTATCAACTGTCCCTCGCTGCCTAGCTGAAAATCTCTTCTAAGCCCTATTATACCACTGTATTTCCAGCAGCAGCGGAGTAGAAAGTAGAAAATGCACAGCAACTTGCTTTCAGAAGTAATTTTTCTCATTAACAATGGCTGTTGGCTGTAAAATGGCAGGTCTGAACCCATGGGGATGTTTCTGTCCCAACTGCTTAATCATATTGGACCGGCATTTTCTGTGATTGTGCTATCATCATTAAAAGTTAAGAGCAATGCTGCTGGGATGCTATAGATAGCAGGGTTTGTGTTCATGTTAAACGGAATAATAATTCTAGTTTTGAAAGATCTTGCTTGGTAATAACTTATGTGGCCCCAGAGATTTTGGGGTGGGATAGGGGAAGAAAAACAAGTGCCATTCTTCTTGCTATAGTTACTTGTTATTTTTAAGCGTGAAAAGTTTGGTTCGGGTCCATCAATGCCATGCTTTGTAATGCTAATTCAGTTTAGGGATGGGGATGCAGTAAAGTGCTGCTGGTTGTAAAGAGCTAAAAGGAGAAAGCTGCTGCTGTAACCACACAGATTTTTTTTTTTATTTTATTTTAATTGAACATTGTTTAGTTGATAACCAGTGCTTGTATACCAAGTTTCCTGTTTTGGAAGTGTCACACTTAGACATCAGCAGGTTTGAGCAAAATTCTCTGACACCCATCTCCCCTCCAAATCTGCAGCACCCAGCCAGAGCAATCTGGGGGTGCTGGTGGTGTATGCACAGAGTCTGCGGAAAGAATACTTAATTATCAGGGTAGTCCTATACGTGCACGTAAAAGCAAATGCACAGGCAGTGAGAATGTGTGTTGCTATAAAAATATTACAACACAGATTTGTATTTCAGATTTTCCTCATGATTGTAGGATTGTGTTGAATCTATAGAAATTTTCTGACACTCCAAGGGGAAAGTGTTTATGAAGTGGAGGATTTGAGATTTATTTTTAAGGTAATGTGAGGAACATTGAAGTGGAGTAATAAACATCATGATTTGTTAAAAACAAAGACTTGGATAGGGTGGAGTTCTGAAAAAGGCAGTAGGAAGGTGTCACCTTTCTACAATTATGTTTTCATTTAATAAGGAGAAATATAATCAAGGTAATGAGTTTCAGTATGATACTAATAAGAGTGTTTCAGACTTGTGGGCATAGTCCAAAATGAACCACAACATGGAAGGTTTGAAGTTCCACTGAGAGGGATCCCGTATGCTAGTCCTGAGCAATGTGGATTTTCTGAGGTCCTTCCAGTCTGCATCCCATGTTCTTTCCTTGCACTCACGCTTTTTATTTTTAATTTCTTCTTCTACTGATGCTCTTTTGTTCTTTTTCACAGGCTGTGGAGCTGCAAGGCAGGGAGGCAGAGCTGAAGCGGCAAGAGGCCTTCTATAAAGAGCAGTTGGCCCGCATTGAGAGGAAGGTAAGGCTAAGTTGTCTTTTATTTGTGGCCTGTGAATACTAATGGAATCGGATGTGGATCTGTGTGGATCCAAAGAGTAGAGAAACAAGAAGCACTGTGTTGAAACCTTGAACTGTCAGCTCCCAGTATCTGTCTGCCCCCCACCCCTTACATAATTAAGTGATGAAAAAGCTGTACAAACCAAATATTCTGAATAACTTGCATTTGAAAGATGAGGGGTTTAACTGGATGATTTTTTAATAAAGTAATTCAAACTTTATTTTCTTTTTCACCACGGAGTTTAGGTGAAAGCTAAGTTCAAAAGAAGTGCCCTTTTTTATTCCTTTTCTAAAAAATCCTTTCCTAAATTAAAAAAGGCCATAAATACGAATTAAAGTTGTATTATTAATTTTTCTCTGGGGAGCCCAACAGTTCAAAGGGTAGTGCTGCAGTGCACTGCCTGCTTCTTGCTGGATAAGCCTTTGAAATGGACATGATTTAAAGAGACACTGTCAAGCATCTTTTAAGCCTGAAATGACCTTTGAAAATCCATTTAGGGATTTGAATCTCTCCCCTAAATGTGGGATTTGCTTCTCTGTTTAATTGTTTACCATGATGAGTTTTTAAAAATTGATGCCATAAAAATAGGAGCAGCCATGCTGTTCCTTATGAACTAATGCGTTTTTCACTTCCTGGCAAAATGAAATAATGTTATAAGTAGTCTTTATTTTTTAATAAATGTAGAGAATAATCTTCTCCAATTTGAAGCAATTAGACCTCCTGGTAGTGAGTTGCATACATCTGACTTTCAGTTGTGTTATGTGACTAAAAGGAAATGCAAACAATGAAAAAGGTGGGTTGTAAAGAGACAGAGAAATCAATCAGCTTTACTACCAACATGTAGCATGATGGTGAATATGGAACATGGGAAAATTGCAGATTATAGAAATTGTAGAGAACTATCAGCACATCTATTCCCTTTCTTATTCCCTGCTACTGCATGATTGTCCATACAGCGTTTTTTTTAGCCATTGATGGTAAAACATGCCCATGAGCAATTTCACATGATACAATTTTGCAACACTTTAATCCATACAGTTCATTAAAAAATAAACTATTAAAACTACCACTCAGTGTCGCATTCAGATTTTTAAATTCTGTTTCTAGATAATGGGGATTGTTCAGTGAAATTGCAAACAATCTAGCAGCTATCGTTCTAATTATCACAGTTGTCCATATGTTCATACGCAAAGGGAATTTTTGCAATTTCTTGGTCTCATGCTGTGTGCTTCTATTATTTTCTTCTCTCCGGATCTGGTTTCATGAAGCAGAAACTGCAAGGAAAATTTGCATGTGTGTCTGTCCTTTATGGGACAGTGGAGTGGGGAGAAGTTTGTGTCCAGGCTGCATTGTCCTCTTTTTGAAGTCTTCTGTGGTATTTTGTGTTTCCCTTTTCAGGTCCATGTCCCTTGCTGCAGAGTAACCTTTTAAACAAGGTGATGGATATTTTAGTGCAGGATCTTATTGGGGAATAAGGTGGCTTGCCCATAGTCCTATTCAAACTGCAGAGCTGCATAGAAACTATCTTCTAGTTCTTACGTGTATGAAAGCAAGTAGATAAAAAGGACAGGTTTTCTTTCCTCTCTTGAAACACTGGATAATTTCTGACCCTTAAACACTAGCATTTTGCTGGTAATAAAATAGAAGAATGCCTCCAACTGTTAGTCTAGATTGGAGTGGGAGGTGGTGGGGGCTAGAAGGGAGAGGAGAGAAATGTACTTGAAACAGTGTAATAAAGCTTAATTGTATTAGTTTTGAAAAAGGTTTTCGATCTTCTCTGTGGATAATTTTATTCCTATAATGGCTGGAAAGATGGAAAACACAGCACAGAACAATCTTTTTTATTAGCTGTTGCTTTTATATAATTCTGCTTTTATTTGTTGAATACACGCAGACCTTGACATTTATTTATTTATTTTCCCTTTCACTCTGCTAAAACCTTCCAGCTTGGGCTTAGGTATATTTTTATATATCTTTGTATGTGTGTGTCTACATTAGGAAAAAGCTATAGGTAAGGGGATGAGATGGGGAGGAGCTCTGAAATAAAGTTTACTTTCTCCCCTGTTTTCAGAGGGGATGGTCACTTGGTGTGTGGTCATTGGTAGTTCAGAAGTGGTGGGCTGGGAGTGAATGGACGTGATGACTCAGTGTGGAGTTCGAAAGCTGAAATTTCTCCTTCTAAGGATCAGGCTGTCAGGAATTCTCCCTTCTCCTCCCCTGCTGTGCCTATGTATAATCTCAGGTTGGCTTTGTCCCCACTTCTCCATGATAACAGAATTCAGCTAGACAGAGATTTGCTTTTGAAGGATGTTTTCAACTGTTGATTTTGAGAACTAAGTACCTTCCTGGTAGGATGCTAAGAGTAACTGTGTTATATTTCTTACAACGGAGTAGCTGCTGGATTTGAGTCAAAACACGGAGACTGTCCTGTTTCTTCTGACTGGTCAGTTTTCAAAGACTTTGAACGAAGATGCAAAAAAACCTCACCAAAACAAAACAACAAAATATCCTTTAAGTGAAACATGTAATGAATAATGAAGATAATTCCTTTTATCTGTAGACTTCTGTTCCCTCTTTTACCTTCCCATTAAGCTGAGCAGGCCTCACCTTTTCTGCCACTGCTTGTGTGAATGATTTTTTTCCAGGTTTCTCATTTTACTTTGTTTGTCTTTGGGCCCTTTCCCCCTTGCAGCTCTGTCTTTGAGATGTATTGACCAGAATTGAACTCGGTAGTTCCCTTGAATGCAGCAGATTGTGTGAATACATTATCCCTTTATTTTGTAATCTCTGAAAGAGTACTGTAATCTACTGGACAGGGCACAGAATTGGAGGCAAAAAACTGTTCATTTTCTAATAGCTGTTTCTCTTTTGGGAGTTTGAAACAATTACTTAGTCCATCTATCTCAGTTATTCCATCTATATGATGGAATAGCTTATAATGGGAGGGCAAAGTATTGTGAAACAGTAAAGCTATAGAAATGCTAAAAAGGCTTTGCCTTTAGTTTTTGATGTAATGAACTGTGGAGATCTTGAGAAACTCAGTTTCTCTAGACAGTCTTATTAAAATTCTCGCAGGAAAGGGCATGTATGAAAAAATTATTTCAGCGTTTTTACATCTACTACTAAAGCACTGGACAAAGTAAGATGGTGAGTGCAGTAGTGCTGTGTCACACTAAGGATCCATCTAGTTCAATATGCTGGTCCTGACTATGACCGAAAGTGGGTGTCCAGGGATGAGCATAAGATGAGGGCAAGTACATGGGATACTTGCCCCAAATGCTTTGATCATCCTGGCTGGTCGTATTTGAAACTTTTCCATATCTATTTAATCCTTTCTGAGATACGAACCAGAATTGTGCACACAGTGCTCAAGATATGGGTGGACCATGAATATATGTGGTCGCTGTATCCGAATCACTGTTTGGTTCACTGTTTCTTTGTAGTGCCTAACACTTGATGTGCACTTCTGACTTGTGTTGAGCAAATGCCACGTGCTACTGCTACTAGCAGCATTCAGCTCTCAAGTGCTGATTTGAATGCATGAATTATCTGTACTGGGATTAAACCAATGCTGTGATTTGCTGTTGGGAGGTATTCTTCCCACTGAGCCCTTCATTATCGGTTTGTCAGGGGTTGTGTGATGTGAGTGTGTGTTAAGGGGTGGTAGGCTTTGTTCTGCCTGCAGTGCGGTGTGTGCTTTTTACACTTTTTTTTTTTTTTTTTAACTCAAATTTTATTGAACAAGTTCCTTGCAGAGGATCGGGATGCTGGTCTTCCTCACTTTAACTCTGGTAGTTTGTTGTAGTTGTGTTTCAGTCTCTTAGGTTCCCTGTAAGTTTTTGTTTTGGAGTGCCTGAAGTATTTTGGTAATCTGGAAAATTACAGAGAATTGGTCCTTTGAACTGACTATTTCTTATATGACTGTGTGTAATTGCAAGATTTTTGGAACTGGAGATACAGACATTCCCTTCCACACCTGTTTCCAATGTGACTGTCTAATCTCCAATAAGTAATCCAGTAATGAGACTTGGGTAATTTGTTATAAGCAGTTAAACTTCTAACTCTGGCTTGTTAGAGTAATTTTACATCTCATCCATGTAATTTGGAATTGTTTCATAAAAAGTGGGTCTTGTCTCACCTGTTTTGAAGGAGGTTTTGTACTGTAGTGCTTTCTCTGGGTGGAAGGCATGAGAGTTGGACCCAATAATCTGTAAGGGAAAACATTAGAAACACTTAATTTGAGAAGCTTAAACTGATGTTCTTATTTGCATTTTTATGTTACTGAGAAGGAGGGAGGGAGATGGAGAGAACTTGGTATATAACTTATATACTTCTCAGAACTGGGATTTTTATTAAGGATTCCATGTATGCATTGTTCTGCTTTCTCCAAATAGTAGAAACATCCTTTAAGAAATATCATAAGAAAGAAATGCACTCTCTCCTGGAACCCTTCAGATGCCAGGAGATTTCACTTAGCATATTAGTTGTATACTTTCTCTTAAGTAAATATTTGTTTGACTTTTGCTATTTGGCCTCTTGCTGGATTTAACCTGACCAAGGGCAGTGCTACAGTACAGCAAAACATGGGCAGCTTTTGGAGCCGTGTGAGACGGCAGAGAAAGGCTGAAGGTAATCACTGCAGACAAAGTGAAGCTCCTTGCTATAGATGGATGTCTCGTCTTTGTTTGGATTTTCCTAAGCTCCCACTCCCACGTTATCTTTTATTAGGTGGCTGTGGACTACTGTGAGCAGTGGGTACATTAATATGCAACGTTTTTCTGCTTGTAGTTTTTCAGAACAGTAAGTAGCACAAGAGGTATTCATAAGCTGTAGAGTATTTATGTAAGTGGGAAAGGAATGCATTAAACAAATACTTTTTTTTTTTTATTAAGGTAGACTGCATATTTTTCTCTGCTTAGCTTCACAAATCTTGTAATTTTGTGTGTGGCATTCATCTTGTTTGGTTTGTTTAAATTAATCTCCTTCTGCCCTTACAATTAATTCATGTTTGTAAAGCATTTAGGATGTGTAAAGAACAGGAGGCGAACTTATTTTTGTTTGTTATTCTTACTGGCCTTGATCCTTCTTGGAACAGTCTCCTGCTTCTGGTGCACCAAGGTCACCCCGACATGTGAGTCCACTGTCATTTCTATACTTTTTGGCCAGTAACTCATCTCAATGAAAATCTCTGTGGAGAAAGTGACAGCGGTCCGAAAAAAAACAAAAACCAAAAAAAAAACCCCTTCCAGAATAATTTGTTCATGTTGGGTCTTCATGATCAATTTTAAGCCAGTTCTGCAGGACTAAACAAGCTGATGTCAGATACCACCTGGCAAAGGTGGCAGGGGATTCCTCTGGAAGGGGATGAGGAATCAGTTCCCTGAATTGGGATCCCAGGATGTGGCTGCATCCACGGGACCTGGAGAGCACTTACCTACCTTTGAAAAAGCAAACTGTGTTGAGGTGTTATCTTTAACCAGACCCTCTGCCCTCTCAGTGGGAGTTAAAGATTCAGTGCCCTTCCTTAAATGAGTTGATATGTCTTGGCAGGTGTCACTGACACCATTTACTTTCTCAGTAAAATGGCCTGTAACATCTTAGGGCTGCACGTGAGCTATTGCTGTGTGTGTAAGGGCCGCTTTGTTTGCCTCCAGTCACTGTGTTGCCAGCCACTAACTGCTCTGGCCAGTGCTCTGGGGTACTTTGAGGAAGAACAGCTAGTGTGAAACCAAGTTCTGGTCTCAAAAAATGTGTTTCCCTTTCAGATGTATTTCTTGTCCCTGTGTTCATAATCGAGCCTTACAATATTCTTTACAATTTCCATTTTTTTCTTACCTAATTTGTTCAATTCTCTTATCCCCTGCTGCAAACCCTTCCTCCCATGAAACTAGCAGGGCTTTATGTGAACCTACAACAGCTGTGATCCAAAAAAGCAGTTTGCCTTTCAGGCCAGTGGAGCAATATAACGAAGCACCCAGTTCATTGAACTGCTGATTTAATCTTCTGAACCCAAGAAGAATAATCCCCAGTATAGTTTTCTGAAGTAGTCTGATAAGATCCGTCCTAATCATTCAGATCCCTTCCCAGTTGCTCGGGCTGTCTGTCTGAGGTTGTGTGGACGTTGTCTTTCAGGTGGTGGTGGCTCTAGCAGTCTCTCAGGGCACAGCCTTTGATATTTAGAGAACTGAAGATTTTGTCCTGTGTGCACATTAAATTTCTGAATGGGAACAAAATGAAAAAAGAACAAAACTGTAATTGTTGTCTGAACCTGTTCTGACCTCCCATCCCCTTCCTCTTTTCAGTTATTCAGACATTAAATGTCATGTTGGGGGAGGAGGAGGGAGTGCAGCATCCCTAATTTCTTCTTTCCGCTGGTGTTGGTTAGGGCTGAGCAGCATCTAGAGGAGTCTCCCTTCCCAGCGCTTCTCCATCGTCTCGCTGTCTGCGGGAGAGGTTGCGTCGTTGTTGCCGTTGGCCAGCTTGCAAACTGACTTCCAGTACCCTGTGCTTAATTCACCCATTTAATGGCTGTTTTGCTGAAAGCTTGTAAAGTTTAGTAGTTAATATACCTCAGTACACCAGCTTTTAGAGATCAGATAAATTGATTAGTAATTTGATGAACTCAAAGAACATCTATAATAGGGTAAATAAAATGTGTTAGATGTCAGCACTGCCTATCTGCCTTCTCTGCGGTGTGTATGTTCCCTCTTCAATATGTGTTGACTGATGTACAGTACATTACATCAAATTACAAGCAGCTTCTATGCAAACAGCAACTAAGTGTTTGCTTCCTCTTCAGTCTGCCCGATTAGTGTAGAGATGCGTTTGCAGTCTGTGTGCTGAAGGGTGAACTGTCAGAGCCTTACAGTGATTTTGTTTCCCTGGCATTTAGAGTACCTTTGCAGAGGGAGAGAATGATGCTTATGGGCTGCTTCATCTTGGAGGAATCCGTCCTCAGGCTCGACTTGTGAAATAAATGTGGCAATGTGTGGTTTGAACTTAGTGTCTTAACACTGAATTTAGCAGCTGAATTTAGATAACAATCTGGTATCTGGTCTCATCAGTGTATCACTATGAAAACTTGTTAAAGGCAGAACAAAAAGACCTAGAATGTGATCTTATCTCTTTGTTAGAACTCAACATCAGAGTATTTGTCAAGTCTAGTCCAAAAAGAGCAAAACAAAGGGTTCTTTTGTGTAACTTTTGAGAGCTTTCCCCATTAACTAATATTTCTGATACCCCCCTGCCATTTTTATTCAGCCCAATTTTCCCTTCATTCATTTTCTTCTTGTCTAATACTTTAAATTTCCTCCCTCTTTGTGCTATTTATATGCTTGTTTATAAGCAGGATGGTATTTATAAATGTGTATAAACAGGTAGCACTTACCAGTAAAACCAGCGCTCCTTTTCTAATGGAATGCAGTGCTTGCATGCACATACATATGTGTGCACACACACGCTGTCTCACCTGCAGTGTAGTTGTACCTTAGCACCAACTACATTATCCTGCTGCAGTAAATACCAGTGCTGCCTGTTATTTCTGTGTAATTTTTCAACCAGTGTACAATTAATTTTTGACCCCGTTATTGCAGTACTGGCTATTTTATGAAACTGTAGAGAGTTAGCACAGTGAATTGATTAAATACGTTCCAGACCTTAGGCTGGAGTCTGTGTGTCTGCTGGGATCTGGATGATTGAAGCTTGCACTTCTCTTGGGATATTCCAGATTTAGACTCAGTCTTGGAAATTGTTTCAGGTAGACAAAACTTCCCTGTGTGTGTGGAATCTACTTGCATAACAGCCTGACTTTGGGGAATCTGAGATTTCTATTTCAGCCTGCAATGGCCCTTCCACATGTGGCAGGAAAAAAAGCATCGCTCTTGTGACTTAAAAATAAAGCCAAGGCTTGGACTCGTTTTGAAAAGGTCCTTAAAATTCTGTCATCATGTTCACGGAAAATATGGCTGTCCTGCTTTTGGCTGGGATAGAGTTAATTTTCTTCCTAGTAGCTGTTACAGTGCTGTGTTTTGGATTTAGTATGTGAACAATGTTGATAACACACTGATGTTTTAGTTGTTGCTAAGTAGTGCTTATACTAAGTCAAGGACCTTTCAGCTTCCCATGCTCTGCCAGTGGGGAGGTGCACGACAAGCTGGGAGGGGGCACAGCCAGGACAGCTGGCCCTGACTGCCAAAGGGATATTCTGTACTGTATGATGTCATGCTCAGTACATAAATTGAGGCGAGTTGGCTGGGCTGACATGATTGCTGCTTGGGGATGGACTGGGCATCAGTAAGCAGGTGGCGAGCAGTTGCATTGTGCATCACTTGTTTTGTATATTTTATTATTATCTCTTCCATTGAAGTCCTGTTAAGCTGTCTGTATCTCAGCCCATGAGTTTTACCCTTTTTTACATTCTCCCCATCCCACTGGGCCCCTTCCCCAGTGAGCGAGTGGCTGCATAGTATTTAGTTGCTGGCTGGGTTTAAACCATGACAGTCCACAACAATGGCTAACAATTACTCTGTAAATTGGGCAGACTCCACAGAACATCTCAGATTTGTGCTGAATTAAATAGTCTAGAGATCAGACTTTAAAAGGGGACTACTCTGTATTTACATCAACTGTACCTTCTGAAGTGAGTGTGTTTAGTAGTTTACTGTGGGTGTGTTAAATACATGTTTCATGACAGCCTAGGGCCACTTCTCTGAAGGTTTTTCCCCATCTGCCAGTCATTTTAAAGAAACATAAATAAAAGAGCTATTCCAATCTCTTGAACATATAATGCACATTCCCAAGAGACCAGAGTGACTCAGAAGTAGCTTGTAAATAACATGTTTTAATGTTATTAAATATATGTGCACCATCAGGCTCACCATGAGGTCTTGAGCCACTGCAAATGGTATTTGCTTTGTCTGTCACAGAATCTCCTGATCCCAGGATGATGTCTGGTGGGTTTTTTGTTTGCTTGTTTTGGGGCTTAGCTGGTGGTTTGGCTATATATTCTGCTACACCAAGAATGATCCCAATCTCAGTTTACTGTTAAACACCTTGACTCAGATGAGGATTACCCGGCTCACCTGTTCAGTCCAGCCCCATTGTAAGTAAATATGAAATAATGGCTGAATTTGTGTTTTGTTTTTAATAAAAATAATAAACATACATCTCATACACACTAGAACTGTCTGTCTTCTGTAGAAGCTAACCCTGACAAATGGGGAGAGGAGAGTTTTGCCCTGGTTGGTACTCACCACTGGAGTAGCCATCAGATAAAAGACTGTGCCCTGCACAGAGGGCAGTGATGGCAAAGAGCAGCCAGAGCCAGAAAATGTCGAGAGGCTGCTTAATCTGTGTCAGTCTCCAAGGGGCCACAGAGGAGCGAAAGACGGGAGAAGGAAATGTAGGAGCTGAGATAAAACTCTAAGCCTCTGATTTGAGACGACTTGTAATAACTAGGTTATTTTAAGAGAAGAGCTAGCTTTTCTTTTCCTTCCCAATTATTGCATTTCAGGTCTTTTCATAAGAAAAAAAGGCTTAATTCCTTCTGTTTCCTTCTCCCTCCTCGTTCTTCTGAACAGAAGCCAAATGTTTGCTTGTATAATTTCAGGCTGCAAGGTTGCTGTGAGCTTGCATGTCTGGGTTGATCGAGGAGTGCCTGGATTTCCCCACCCCCCAAGATGTCTTATGATGTATCGGATGGTATACAGAAACCATCTAATTTGCCCTGACATGCAGCAAGCCTTGAACTGGCTGGACTGTGGTTCTTGAAACAGAAAAGGCAACTCTTATGGGCATCTAAAAATGCTGCATTGTATGTCTGCCTGGGCACGTATATGAATTTAACTTCATTTTTCGTAATAGTTATGTGTACCACAAAATTTCCTTTGGCTGTTTAGGCAAGTAAGTGTAGTATATGAGACCTTTCACCTTTAGGTCATTTGTTCAGCTACCACTTCTGTTAGCAGCAGGAAAAAGCCATTACTTGCTGATGGCTAATCACTCACTCGTTTGGCACTGAGATAGCTCTTCTTCCAGTTAGAGGCAAGGGTTTGTTGCAGGAAGAACAAAAAACAGAGAATAAAGACACTTGTATGTTTTAGCACAAGAAAAAAAAAAAAAAAAAGGGGGGGGGGGGGAGGGAGGGAAATGTCTGCACTGTCAATTTCTATGATAGACAAAGGGTGTCCTGGTGAGGAACACAGAGTTTGTCCTTGCCAGCTGAAAATAGGACAGGGCTCCATTACAAGTTTGCTGTCTGTTCACGTCTGTGCAGAGAGGGTTTGGTTCCGGGTCTGCTGTTTGTGGTGGTTGGTTTTTCCCCTCCTGTTGTTCCCTATCAAAAGTATAGTTCTGTTCCTTATTTGTCTTCCTGTTGTCCAGTTTCTGAGTCCAAGCTGTCCTGTGTCCCCCTCGCCTCGTGTCCAGCCTGTCCGTTGCTGTTCTCATTCCCCCCCATC